>BHFT01040036.1:0-15475 GCA_004320025.1 Laticauda laticaudata
ACAACTTTAACAGAACTACAATGACGTGGGATAATACCCGAAGGAAGCTAAACAGCACATATATACATATACATATAAGAAGAAGAGTGCTCTATGATCTAGCTGTTTTGTATGGAGCCCATATAGCAATGTTGAGTCTCCCAAAACCTATGGGTGGGATTAGAACATAGGGTGAGGGCAGCCTTCTCTCAGACTGGACTATTCCAGTTTGCACTGAAATGACAGTAAATGCACTGAAATGTACTTACTGCTCTGTGCTTATTGCATCCACAGTCAGCCATCAGGACCCTGTTTCAAGTGAACCAGAACTCCTCGGTAAGGGAGGACAGATTAAACCCTTGCAAAGTGAGGAATATTCTAGGCATTTGATGGATGAAGTTGCTCAACTTTGTTTGGAATTAGCCTCATGCTAGGTGGATTCAGAGGAGAGGACTGAAGCAAGTCCTAGTTTGGCTATCTGGGAGGTCTTCAAGTCAATTGAGGAAATGGTCGGGGTCTTTACCACTGTGAGCACTGTGTCTGGTTATCTGGATCCATGACCTCCCTGTCTGGTCAAGATTCCCTAGGAGGTGGGAGACAATTGTGTACATGCACTGGTAGACCATTCTTGAATTCTACAGTTTTTGATAACTCTCATTCAGTCTCCTTCTTTTTGGGGAAGATTGTTGAGAGGGTGATGGGCTCCAAGCTGTGGAGGGGCCTGTGTGAAGCAGATTTCTACAAAGACCTGTATGCTTGTACTCTACTGGTATTTTAGTTACACCCACATTTTTTCCAATTTTTAAAGTGGCACCTGGCTGAATGGGTTTTTTTTTTCTCCAGTTGATATGAAAGTAAATTTATGCTTGTCTTTTTTTAGCAACACCTGGTTACATAAACCCAGCAATAACCTCTAGGCTGAGTGTTGATGAGACTTTTCCATAAGTCATTTCCCATTTTCTATCTAATCTATTCCTGCCTCCTTCTTGACTTTCATGAGTTTATAAATTCCAAGCAATAAATGTGATTTAGCTCCATTGCTAATTCTCTTCTAAATTTACCTATTGGTAGAAATCACAGGATTGCTCTGTTTGTCCTCCCGCACCTACCCCAAACCCTATCAACAATAAATCTCAGTAGCAAAAGAAAAAAGAATAAAAAAATCCTTCACTGTCACATTTGGATCCAACAGCTTCAAGGATATATAAATGTTCAATAGCTCGACATCTTGGTGATACTGTTCTAAATGAAAAATGTTTTATCTTAAATTGGACATCCCTAGATAAGTGCTGTTGGACGGCTTATCACTACAACAGATTCCTGTCAAAATATTGCCTTCCTTGATAAGAAGAGCGATTTTATTGTGCAGCCATTAAAGCTCTAACAGCATATCAAAAGACAATGTATGCAGTTAAAACCTTTTTCTTGCCTTTCTAAATGAGTTTACCTTATGTGTTGCTATCATGAAGAGTTGCTTATGAGCCCTTTATCCCACTGAATCGATGCTTAATAGCATCTGTGCTATCTGAAGGAATTGCAGTATCACAGCCAGCTTATATGCAGCAGCATGTTTGGGAGGATGGCACCGGTGGAAGGAGCTGAGCATGAGGCATTTTGCCTCACCTATCAGCAGTGCCACGGGGTGGCATCAACTGACAGAATCATATATTTTTCATGGTGGCTGTACAAGGGAGTGAGATTGAATATGATTAGTATTTTCACATTCTTGTTTATTAAACAATGTATCTCAGGCTCTTGAGACAGACAAGAACCTTAAGGCGAGGTCACACTGGCCAACGGATGCAAAACGTATGTAAAAAGGAAACAGCGGATGAGCAAATTTTCCATCTGTTGTTATCCGCTCTCAAAAGGGGCAAAAATTTGCATAAACAGAACAGAAAAGAACGGAAAAGAATGGACGGAGAGAGGACGTAGCGAGGATGTTAAGCGGATGCTCAACGGAAGCCTAGCGGATGGAAGCAGATGGTAGTGGATGGCACGTCCGCAGGGCTTTCAGGGGAGAACAGCAAAGCGGACGTGTAGCGGACGGAACGGATGTGTAGCGGATGCGTAGCGGATGACGCGGATGCATCACAGACGCCTAGCGGATGCATAACGGATGCAAAGCGTTCACTGCGCATGCGGGGAAGATGCATTGCGTAAGCTCCGCGGATATAAAAGGGAAGCAGCTCACACGCGGCCAGCATTCAGAGGAAAGAGACATCTTCATCAGAGACCATGGGGAAGAAGAGGAAGCCTGTGCCTAATCCTGCCAGCCCTGGAAAGAAGGACAGAACACACCATCCCACCCCCTGGCGCTGACTCTGCTGCTGGTGGTGCTTTTGCTGGTGCTTCTGCTGCTTCTCCTGCTGCTGCTGGTGGTGCTGGTGCTTCTGTTGCTGGTCCTGCTGCTTGTGCTAGTGCTGCTGGTGCTGCTGGTGTGTGGAACCAGCCCCAAGGCGCTCAAAGCCCTGCTGATGAGGCCCAGAAGGCCCTGCCAGAGAGAGTAGAGGCAATCGAAGGAGAAGGGGAGAGGAAACAGTACTCCATTGCAAGAACCATGAGGAGGAGGCTGGAGGAGAACGAGTCGTGGAGGAAGGGCCACAGGCAGGTATATCGGAGACACCAAGTGGAAGCAGGCGGCTTGGAGAGAGAGAAGCGGACAGCCTGGGCTACACTTCTGATTGTTGGTTCCTCTGGGGTGGTGGAAACATATGCACACCTGGTATGGCAAGCTGCCACCTGAAGAGATCTGGCCAGGCTGCTGTCAAAGCTCACTGTACCGGCCGGCGAGAGACCTACATCATGCCAGGTGCAGCTTCCTACAGGGTGAGATCCGCCACCGAGGAGCAGCCCCTCTGTCAACCCTCCCCTCAGAACAGCCCACAGAAGGCACTCCTCTTCCAGCCAGGAAAAGCCAGTGTTCGAGGCAGGTGTCTACAGAGCACCCCAAACGACACAGACCCCCCCCCACAGTTGCACACCCCATGCCGAGGACGTGGAGGATCCCTGACGCAGATGGAGCAAGAGGAGGCCGCACCACCAGAGACCAACCCACACCCACACCCAGCTCACCTCCACAGAAAGCAGGCAGAGAGGCAGACCAGAGGGACAGAGCCACACTGTCTTCTTGGAAATCAGGGACACAATCAAGAACAGCGCAGATCTCATCTCTCAGCTGGTACACTTCGAGATTCCATCCTCCAACCGCAAGCCCTTCCTACGTGACCCAGACCCTCATGGACATGCCCGAGCTCCAGTACCAGGTGATGAAGGAGAGATCACTGTGCTTCTGCACCACCCTCGCAGGCCCAGCTGAACCTGCCTCCCACCCACTCCAGGTCTGCTCCTCCATCCCAGGCGATGTCACAGCTCTTCAAGGCTTTCAACAAGCCCTCTTCCTACAAGGCTACGGCTACCAGGACTTTCCTCAACAGAGGCAGCCCTTCCCCAGTCCAGGCCCAGGTTCATCGCCTGCCACAGATTGCCACCATGCCATCGATTGCCACAGATGCCACAGACGCCACAGATGCCACCGACGCCTCACCTCGCCCAGCTTGCCAGATCAGACGCCCCACTACACTCTCCTCCTCCACCTCACAGCCAAGTCCCTCAACAGAAACATCTTCATCGTCCTGGTTAAGCCTTGCATGCTTGTGGGAATGCAGCGAGTACAGCTCGGAGTGTAGGGGGATCGGATAATAAGGCTGTGGGATGGAATAAACCTCCAGGTGCAAGCATAATTGCGTGCGAGCTCTGCTTGATGGGTATTCCATCCCCGATTGCCACCACGTGTCCGCTTTTTTATCAATAACAATTTATTCATTCTGATCAACAACATGTTTAGATAGTAAACACAACTCTTTATTAAATGCCCTAGTTCATATTGTTAGGCCCACTCAACCATACATGGCACAATCTCATCAGTGTTGATGAGGACAGGCTCAAGGAATCATCCATTCAGCATCTTTTACCCCCAATTTTTCCCCTGTTTCTTTGGGCCAAAACTTCCACTGCTCCAGCTGGGAGTGTGGCGACCAGGGATTTCAGTAGGCTTGCCGCTGCTTTCTTCCCTTCACGTGAAAGCTCGTTGGGCCCTTACACACTCCACAGTGTCTATCAGGTTTAGTCCTTGCCTCCATATCACCCCAGGCTCCACTGTCCCCATTGCCTTGTTGACGGTCCACAAAGCCTTTCTGCAACACTGGCGTCGTGGTAATTAGGGTGCGCAATTGCAGATTGTTCAGGATGCAGCAAGCTTCCACGATTGTTCCTCACAGTATGTGGCGTGATGCTGAATGGTGGTGAGAAGATACCCTCGAATCCGTTGGGCCAGGAATGCCAAAGGCATTCTCCACCAACCCATTCTGTGCCCTGGACAGCCTGTAGTTGAAGCATCCTCTCTCACAGGTGTGAGGCATCTAGAAGTGTACGGCTTCCATGAGGTAGAGTTGCTGAGGGAGAAGGCGTCATCCCCCACGATGAAGTAGGGCACACTTTGTGTGTCATTGGGTAGGGCGGTCTGGTATCTGGGAGAAATACCCGATGATGAGTGTTGGCGTCTTCCAGCCCCTCCTTGAGGTCACTGGGGCGTTGTATACCTGGACATCTGAAGCTGACCCGTTGCCTGAAGCATTGAATGTACATGGAACTTGGTAGTCAGCATCCGACCATGGCGAAGAGGATGATGCTGGAAGAAAGCCTTGTATTGCAAATAAGGGGACCCTGTGTTGGCTGGAGCTTTGCAGGCCCGCTGCTTCCCATCATGGCTCCAACGGGCCTCACATGTGGGGGAAGTTCCACTTCTGATACCCACCTCGCTACCCACTATTCCTCCAGCCTTCTTCAGTGGTGCACACATGGGCGAGGAGCCTCCTCCAAGGTATTCTTCGATGATGGCCTTGCCACCACTTCTCTCGACCACCTTTGCTGATGTTACTGTTGTGCTTTTTATGGCACACTCCAGCATATTGCATGTTTCTGTTTGTGCGCGTTCCAGAGGGCCAGGTGGTTGCAGAGTCCCATGTCGTCACCCGACTTCAAGTCCAGGTCCAGGCATGGGACAGCAAGTTGGTGTTTGCCTTGGGTCAAACCTGCCGAGGATCTTAGCACTCCACAATCTCGCCACACAACGCATGGCTGGGTTAGCTATCCGCACGACGATGAGAGGTGCTGGATCATCCGCCACATTCAACTCTCCTCAGCTCCACGCATACAGCTGCTGTCATCAGAAGGTCCAAACTCCACTCTATCCCGGATCCATCATTCAAGAACAGACAGCCTCCTGGACTCCCTTCTCCGAAAAGGTGAAAACACTGCTGACAGAAGCCAGCTTGGATCCTGGGTGTGTTGTCTTGAATGATGGCGGCTACCAAAAGGCAGTGTGCGATGATTCCATGGTGGAGATCAATGGCATGATGTGGAAGAGCGAAGGGCAAAGCTTGAAGGAGGTCTGCCTGCACACCAGGGCGGCTGGACTGAAAGTGAAGATCCAGGTTGATTTCCTCCCCCTTTTATAGGAAATATCAGTTTCTCCGCTAGGTGTCCTTCTGCATCCTCCTAGACATCCTGCAGACATCCTAAAATATCGAGATACATCCACATACAAATGTTTTTTCCTTTTAATGCTTTATGTCCGAGGTATGCAGTCCGCTTTCATTCTTTCTATGTCCGTTGCTACTAAACGCTGTGTGGACGTTTCCGCGTCCGTTCACTTCTCCCTCTTTCCATTTTCCGCTGGAGCGGATGGTTGAGGGTTGCGCGCGATGTGCAGCAAATGCCGAGCGGATACAGCGGAGTTTTAACGTGATGAACAATGGACATAGAACATTTGTTCCCCAATATGTGTCGCGGATGTAGAACGGACGCGACTGAAAGTTCATCCGCTCAAAAAGTTTTGTGCAGCTCAAAACTTTTTGAGCGGATGAAATCTCAGTAGATGGATGCTGGATGATAGAACATATGAATCACGCACGCAGTGAGTACAGAACGGATGCATCGCATTAACCAATGGAAGGCAAGTGTTTCTCTCCGTTTTACATCCTCTTTGCATCCGTTGGTGCAGTGTGACATGGGCTTTACCCTTCCTTTCATTTTATTTGTTTGAATCATTACTATCCTGCCCACTTCAACAAACTCTGGGCAGCTTATGTAAAATTGTAGGAATGTGTGTATTTAAAACATATATATAAAATCAGCCAAGTCTGGATAGTTTACAAAAAAAATATCAAAACCTGAGCTCCCCTTAAAAAACAACAAGAATCCAGTACTAAACCTACAAGCAGTAATGAAACAATAAAACAGTAGCATGATGGTCTAAACAGACATTCAACAGAGGCTCCAATATATCATAACCCAAAGGACCGAGGAAAGAGACAGGTTTTAAAACAAAGTAATAAAGCATAAGTGAACAATTCAAATGTGCTTCAGAAGAAAGAGAAGGCTGACTTCTTAATCCTAGACAAGACATAAATTTAAGCAGCATTTTCTGAAATACACCATGCCCACAGCAGCAATCCAACAGCACACTGATTACTGCAGCAGCTGCAGAACAGGTGTGACATGAACTCATGGTTAAGTGCTTTTCCAACACCACTGCTGTGCATTCTGGATGAACTGAAGAGTCCAAATTTTTTTTTTCAGAATTGGCAAGATGTAACAATCTTGCAATTGCATAATTATTTGTTAAATTTATATACTATCTAATTCCCAGTGACTAGGGGCAGTTAGATATAACTAATATATGCTATCCCATTCTTCCTGAAAGCATTAATAATAAGATGAAAGACCTTTCAGATGATCCATATATGTATATTTGTACTGTATATGTATAGGAATATGAAGAACAGTTGCAGAAACTGGGTATGTCTAGTTTAATGAAAAAAAGGACTTGGGATGACATGAGAGCAGTGTTCCAATATCCTGGGGGCTGAGACAAGGAAGAGGGAGTCAAGCGATTCTCCAAAGCACCTGAGGGCAGGGCAAGAAGCAATGGGTGAAAACTAACCAAGGAGAGAAGCAACTTATAACTAAGGAGAAATTTCCTGACAGTTAGAACAATTAATCAGTGGAACAACTTTCCTCCAGAAGTGCTCCAACTCTGGAAGTTTTTAAAAAGATGTTGGATAACCATTTGTCTGAAGCGATGTAGGGTTTCCTGCCTAAGCAGGGGGTTGTACTAGAAGACCTCCAAAGTCCCTTCCAACTGTTATTCTATTCTATTCTATTCTATTCTATTCTATTCTAACCAATAGCAGAAATTTTGAGTAGTTTGGAGAACTGGCAAATACCACCTCTGACTGGCCCTGCCCCATCTACTCTCTGTCTCCTGAATCCCAGCTGATTGTCTGGGTCTTCTTTTGTTGCCCTGCCCAGGAGAACAGAGCTAGAAAGCTGGTTAGTGAGGTAGAGAGGGAATGGGATTTTGCAATAATCTTCCCCAGTAGTGGGGTGGGAATGGAGATTTTACAGTATCCTTTCCCTGTCACGCCCACCAAGCCACACCACGCCCACCAAGCCACACACACAGAATCAGTAGTAAAAATTTTTGAATCCCATCACTGGTACATATGTATATGTATATATGTATATAAATATGGGGGGTGTACATACATATTCATATACATACATACACACAAGCAGGGGTGATTCTACCAGTTTGCACCCATTCACTAGAACCGGTTGTTAACATTCTGAGCCGTTCAGAGAACCGGTTGTTAGAAGAAATTACTGGCCTAATCCTGTAAGGAAGGCAGGAAGGAAACATTCTGGTGTTGCTTACAGAAATTGCCTTTCCGTTAACCCTTATTACATTCTTGGCAAGGTAGACCTTCTGTCTCAGGAACTTCTCTGGAGTTTTTTTTCCTCCTTTGCTGGTACTTTGTGGAGTGACCATTCAAAGTTACAATGGCACTGAAAAAAGTGACTTATGACCCTTTTTCACACTTATAACTGTTGCAGCATCCCTACAGTCACGAGAGGCCATGCGAGGAGATGCGTGCCTCAGTGTGAGTGATATTGAGTTGGCCTCACCCAACAATAACATGACCACCAAGCCATGCTCACCAATTAAGCCACACCCACAGAAATGGTTGTTAAAAATTTGAATCCCACCCCTGCACACAAGCACAAATGCTGTATATAAACCATTTGTCATAATACACTATAAAGTTGCACTTAAGGGGTAAATGCAGTCCAGGACCTGTATTATTCAGGAAAGGGTCTTATTTTCAGCCATTGCATCTGTGCCGCCTTTAGTCATAGGTCTTTATTATTCAAAGCCCCCTTTTCTTTTTACTAATGGCTAAAGCATCCTCCTCATTAAAGCCTGTTTACAGCTTAGCACTTTATTTTCAAAAATACTTGATTGCTCCTTCCAGACAAAAACTTTATCACACAAAACATTATTTTATTTTTATCCACTATTTGTAATACTCCTGTCAGGGATTTTGCCTGTCTAAAAACAGATTTCATTTTCCAAAGTTCTATTAAAACAATAAGGATTTTAAATTTAAAATTCAGTTAAATCTGGATATGCTCACAATACACAACCCAGATACTGATAATATTGCAATGACCATTGGAACATATTGCTTTGATACAAAATGAAGCCTAAAGCAGCCTATTAGCTCGATTATTTAGGTTTATATCTCACTTTGGGTTTGGGCAAGGCTCATAGGTCAAACAGTGTTTCAGCCCAAGTTATTGATGTCTCTCTTAATTGATTTATCCCTTCCTTTTAGGGTTAGAAATACAGAAACAAACATATGTTCCACACCACGTTCCTATTTCTGATTTTAATATGTTTGTAGGCATGTGAGTAACAAGTACAATATTTCCCTGAAACACAGATGTACAACCCAACAGCTAAAAAACATCAATCTATAATATTTTAACAATTTTTTAAAATAACTGATAAAATTACTAAATGAATACAAACAGCAGTATGGATTTTGTGCAGCAGAGCTTTCTAGAAAAGGAAGGTCTTCAGCAACTTCAGGAAATATAAAAGTAAGGATCAACACTGGATTGTAGGAAAGTGTCTTTCATTCAAGAGTAAAGCACACTTGCAAGGAGATTCGGGACAGCTGGCTCTTTGGCCCTCTGTTGGCACAGGGACCTCCCTGTGGTAAATTAGATGAACTCAGCTCAAAGTGAGCTGATCAACTGGAGCAGGAAAACTTTCCCCAAATTCCTTCCCTTTTTCTCAGACACATTATAGCTCTTTCTGGGGTCAAGGCTCATATCTATTCTTTTGTTTCTACAGCTGGCATCTGGAAATTGGGAATGAAAGCTGTCAATCCTTAGTCCTACCTCCCTTTTATCTTTGTTCCTCTACTTTGCAGTGACAAAATAGACAGGCTGCACAAAAACTTTCTTTCCTTATCCCCACTCCCTACTGGCTATTGTACAATGATAATCACAAGTAGTGAATGAAGTACTTTTCTTGAGAGCAAATATGGAAATTATGGCAGAGGGGGTGGTGAACCAAAACCATAATACCCTGGAATGGGTTCCTGGAAGAACCACAGATCTTTTTATGAAATTTCCTGGTAAGGTTTTTCCAGCGAAGAGAATGGTGAGCCTACTTTAAAATCCTCCCTTTCACAACCCAGCATTGCTTAACTCTCCTCATTTGATACTTTCACATTAGAGGTGAATGTGCAGAGAGCAAAGAGCCAAACACCTCTCTCAGCAACCATTGGGTAAAGCAATAAAGTCTTTGTTTGGAAGAGGAAAAAGGAAAGCTGTTGTCCTTCACTACCCAGCATGTAGCTGGACATATGCCAACTTAACTATCCCTGTGTGGGAAAAAAGAACAACAAAAAAAGGATTTTTCATAAGACTTTTCTTTGGTGGGGCAGGATATCCCTTCTTGTTACACCAGACTTGCTGTAAATTGCCATTTGCTTATCCCCCATGAAAGACGACCCACAGTTGGCAGCAAAGTCCTGTATGTGGGCTACAATCTCAGACCTTCTTTAATTTAAATGCTGCTTCTTTGAGTGATGGGTTTTGTGGGTTGTGTCATTCCAGTTTGTACAAAGGGAAGGAGCGAGGAGATTTGTGCCAACTATTAAAAACGATGTGGTTATAAAGTTTGCAAAGTGTGATAAATTAGATCTGTGCTACCAAGTAAGGTAATCTGCTAGCCTGTTCATCATACCTAACTCTGGTATGTAAAGCTTTACTTCAGGAGGTAGAAGAGGAAGAGAGAGAATGTGTACAGCTGTAGCCCACTGCTGAAGCCAACAGATGGGCAGCACTGAATGAAAGCCACATGGCATTTTTTGCTGTTGTTGTTGTTAAATTCAGCTCATTAGGTTTTATCTACAATATGTTGCTGTATTGGCAGAAAACTGTGAGCAAGAAGCAGTAATAAGCCAAAGTTTGTCAATAGTTACAGAGGAGATTTCATTGTAAAAATATATTTATACAAATGAAGTTTGATTGCTTTTTAGGTCTAAAAAAATAGTCCATTCCTCAAATTTCAGTTATGTCACTCTTTACAATGTGTATCAAAATGGGAGCCCTCACTAGCATATTAATTAGACTTTCTATTCAGCCTTTATAATTGCTTGTATTCTTTAGATTTGTCAGCAGGCAAAAGAAGAAAAAAAGAGAGTTTTCTATTTCTTTTTCCAGGAGAGGGAAAAACATATTGTAAAACTAAAAATTTTAGACAGACCTACTTTGAAGCACTCACATGAAATATGATTTTGCTCCATATTTTAGGAGTTATGAAGCCAAGAGCAATGAAAATCTTAATGAGAAAAAAAGTTATACCTCTTTGTCAACCACAATGCCCCCTGAAAGGAAAAGAACATAAGAGGGCAACAGTAGAACAGTGATTTGCATAAAACAGGCATATGCTGGTTTATGGTATGGGTGAACACTGAGAAAGTGTTCTATATGTAAATGGTTGACTCCTAGACTACAGTTCTGATTGGTCCAGTAAAGTAAGAAGTGGATTGGTTGATGGATATACTAGAACAATCAAAGGAGCTGCGAAAGGCGGCATTTCAAGGAATTGCCATAGGCTGAAAGCAGGGCCAGCAGCCTGTATACAAAGGCCCTGCCTCGGCTGCAGCCAAAGCGTTCCTATTCCTGACTACCTGTTTGAATAAAGCCTTTTGTTCGCTTGCGAAACCCCCCGGCGTCTTACTCATGTGTTTCCGAATAAAACACTGGCGCACGAAGGCTGGGATCGTCCTGAACGTGAAACCTGCACGCGGTGGATAAGAAGCCAGACGCCAGAGAGATGTTGGAAGCAACGCACCGCCCGCCCCTTCAATCCTAGCGAAGGGATTGGAGGTCAATATAAGATCGCTTCCAAATGTATCTGGGAGCATTAAATGGATTGACATCTCGGAACAACGCAAGCGAGCTATTCCTCACCCATTGCGGACCAACGGATGTTCAAAATGGCAAAAGCCTTGCGAAGCCCCGAGACGTTAAGCAACTAAACTGGGCAGAAATAAAAAGATCCTCAAAGCAGCACTACGCATCCGGGTAGTGTCAAGCTATAAAGCGGCATGAGTTCTACGCAGAGACCAGCCGAGAAGGGAGACCGTCGCCGATTTCGTGGCTGCTCTTAGACAAATAGGGTGAGTTGACCTTCCTGAATAATCGATGGAGCGATAGGGATGCAGTAAAAAGGGTTGGGGCTGAGAGACACTACAGCGCAAAGCTAACTTACTAAAACAAGCCCAACGTCACTTGACCGAAGCAATCGCGGAGCCATGGCCGCCGAAAGACCGCAAAGAAATCCGGTCAACAATGAGAAAATGAACAAAAATGGCGAAGAAACAACCCCAACTAGAGAAGAAGCAGCCTACCACCACACCCACTTAAACCAAAGAGTCGAGAGAGAACCGAATCGAGGCTGGGAAGACGACAGAGTCCACCGTCTGCTCGCAAATAAAAAAAGAGCGCGAAAGAAGAATGGGCGGAATGTGCTGGCCTGCGGAAGAGTGAAACCATGCCCGAGACCGAATGCGAGATTCTCGATGCATCGCAGGGGATACTGCTAAAAAACGGGCACATCGTAGAAAGTCTGCAGAAAGCAATAAAAACTACAGCCCCATGAAGACGCAGAAATTCCCCCAACACAACTGAGCCTAACGCGCCCGAGAGAAGTGGCACACAAGAGAACGCAGCAATCACACCAAACCGTCACTATAGGAAAACGCTCAGACGGAAAAGCGGACCAAGAAGGGTTAAACGTTGACCTGTAACCAATCGAAGGGAAGCCCTGTAAGATGGAAGGCTGGACTCCGGGTTCTTCGCTCTGTCGATGGGTCTTGGGATACCCCATTAAAAAACTGTCCCAGACATCAAAATCCAGACAATTACAAAAAACAACCTATTTGACTGCTCACAGACTAATCAGGAAACCGAATCCCATAGTTGGCATGGACCCCAAAAAATTTTTTTGGTCACTATAGCAACATGTGCAAAAGACTGCCGCTAACCAGGAGTCGACCGGACAGCACCGATCTCCTGGGCATCGAATGGTTCGCACCTTGGGCAATCGGGAGACTGGGGCGATCGAGTGACTTACAACCGGTTGGGAGATGACCTCATCCGCGAATTCCAAGACGTTTTTTGACGGCACTGGGCAAGTATCGGGGAAACCCTATTTCTTTTAGCCTAGATCCCCAAATAGCCCAAGAAGATTAAATAGCAGACGAGTTTCCCTTTGCGCTAAAGGCAAAGGATAGAGGAACAATCGACAAGCTAATAGCCCAGGGGGGTGTTTGGAACCTTTTGGACACCCAAATGGGAAGCGCCTATTGTATACACCCATAAACCTACGGTCCATTAGAATCTGTGGTGACTGATAGGCAAACCCTGCAACCACGCTTTACAAACCAAGCGATACCCGTGCCAGGGAGCTCCAACATTTGCTTCACTTCTGGGCAAGGGCAAAGTTTTTACTAAACTGGACTTGGCGCAAGCCTATCAGCAACTCACAGTGGACCAGAGACAGCAGAGCGCAAACTATAGTCACACACTAAGGGCGCATTCAAATCCCACCGACTCAATTGGGGTAAGCGTGGCAAGCGGGTTTTCAAAGTTTGATGGAACGTCTCCTTAATGGCATACAGGGAGTCGTCCCTATTTCGACGACGTCCTAAATTCTCGGTCAGAGATGGCTCAATTAGAAAAGACTCACAGAGTACTAACAAAATTTAGGGATCTGGCCTTAAGGTAAAAAGGGAAAAAAGTGCGTGCCCAAATGAAAAAAGATGAATTCTTGGGCTACTCAATTAGATGGTGAGGTGATCCACCCCCAGATAAAGAAATCAAGGCAATTCCAAGAACCCCGGCACCTGAACCGAGAAACAAAACAGAGACTGGCAAGCCTTTTTAAGGACTTATTAATTTTATCATGTATTTCTGCCCCAAACAATGGCACTATAAGCTGAACCGTCTACATCGCCTCTTAGATAAAAAGGCAAACTGGACGGTGCGGTAAGCAAGAAAGGAAGGCGTCCAAAATATTAAAAAAGTGATAACGTCAACAAACGTTCTTATCCACTTTGACAACACATGCCTTTAAGAGTGGACCTGCGACGCTTCACCATTTGGAGTAGGTGCCGTCCTAAGCACCAACTCTTGATGGCAGAGAAAAGCACCCGTCGCCATATGATTCTAGGACGTCTTCAAGACTGAGCGAAATTACAGTTCAACTGGACAGGGAAGCCTAGCAATAGTCGCTGGAGTTTAAACGCTTCCACGAATAATCTTAAAGGAGCGAAGACACTAAATCAAATTTATAACGGATCACACCCTGATGGGAATTTTGGCCCGGGAAACAAGCCGGTACGCCTAACATACTGTCACCAAGATGTCTTAGGTGGTCAGAGTTCCTGCAGTCTTTTCCTATACTCTGACACATCGCCGGAACAAATTTCCCATGCGGATGCTTTGAGCAGAGCACCCCTGACCAACCACTGATGAAGACCGGCACCGCACACAAACTGACATCGCTGCAAATAGAGACTTGTCCCGATCTACCCATCTCTGCCTATATGTCGCCAAGAAACCACCGCTAGACGCATTGACTGCCCGTATTCTTGGCTGGGTAGGTAAAGGCTGGCGGAGACCCAAAAAACTGAAAAACTTTGAAACCGTTCCGGTCCAGACAGACTGAACTTTTCTAATTCAAAGGGAGTGTTTGTGTGTGGGAATCGTAGTGGTCATCCCAACAAGTTGCAGGCCAGGGTACTAGGGTTATTGCACGAGGTCACCCTGGAATGGTTAAGATGAAAAGCTGGCAGGAGCTATGTGTTGGTGGCCAGGTATTGATAGGAATAGAGTATTGGGTAAGCTCTTGCCATAAATGCCAGGGAAATCAGACCTCTCCTCAAAAGCCCCATCAGGACGGGGACCCCTAGGGGACGTGATCTAAGAATTCTATAGACTTCCGCGGGTCCAACCAAGGGGCATACTTGTCTGGTTGCTGTTGATGCCTACTCAAATTGGCTTGAAGTAAAATATGCCATACAACGACACAGAAATGCTAATAAAAAATTAGACGACCTTCTTCGCCACCCACGGTTACCAAGACGTTCTGTCTCGGACAATGGACACAAACTAACAAGCTTGCAATTCGAGCAATACCTAGCCTCCCTAGGTATCCAGACATGCCTAAACCGCACGCCGATCCCGGCTGCAAACGGCAGAAGCCGAGAGATGGTCCGATTTACAAAGAAGGGCTAGGAAAGACATGACATAGGGGATGTCCACAAAGTAAACGTTTACTCACACTCCAGTACATAAACAAGAAGCACAATGTAGTCAGTTACTAAACAAGTCCCGGCGGGAATTACTTTTGGGCGAACAATTACCGATCCACCTTGACAGACTACACCCAAATTTTACCAGAAAAAAAACCCCTCCTGACTTCTCCACAAGTTTAGCCAATGCGAAATTAGCGACTTGGTATACGCAAAGAACTTCACAGGTGAACCGGTGGGTACTCCAGGACAAATTACCATATGTTAACAGGCCCCAATCCTAACCGTTAACGGTAGACTGATGGCAGGGAGTTGGAAGCGGCACAATGACAGCTGTCGATCCCGATAAAGAGAGGCCACAACTACTAATAACCAGTCGTCCGACTCAATCCGACAAACCTTCATAACCAGGGTGGTGGGGGAAAGGCGAGAAGCTTATAAAGACCGTTTAAACCAAAAGCAAATGAATTGTACGAAACAAAAAGAGCAAATAAAAGACTCACTGTTTTGAGAGACTGCGGGTAAGAGCCCATCGATAGGGACCAGCCAGGCATGCTCACCTGGCCAATGGAAGAGGAGTGGAGCGGCCAATGGAACCGCCGGCCTAGCAACTCAGCAGGCCGCGTAAATGGACTGATCAACCTTCCCAGGACGTTCGCAGAGCTGAATGATGGGGAATGACACAGCGCCCCATCCGAACGGATCAAGTCTTCGCTAAGAATGAAACCGCTGCGAAGTCAAATCGAGTCCGG
>BHFT01040037.1:0-48827 GCA_004320025.1 Laticauda laticaudata
TGGTTCGGCGTGCCTAGAATCGCGTCTTTGGCGGATCTGATGGAGTAGTGTGTAGGAGTAGGCAGCGAGGAATTCAGACCATCTTTTGTGTCAATCATAGGAGACAGGAATGTTCGGGGTGTTGCTGTTATATATAAATTCCCAAGGAAAAGGCTTGTTGGTCGGATATGATAGAAAGGGTCTACCATAAAGTTATTCATAGGAATCGTTTGAACCTCTCTGGTGACCGATCAAGTATAGATAGAAATGCATTCTGCTTTGGACAGCCTCTTTGAGTCAAAAGGGACCTGGTGCTCTCTGCCATCTGTGTAAGCTGGTGATCAGTGATGGCGCCTGAGCCCCAACACGAGGATTGTAAGGCAATTGCAGGTGATTCCGTGCCAGTGGTCAGGGGCTTGTTGCTAAACTGGATAAGAAAACTGTTGTCTGACGTTATAGGTCTTAATACCCATTGGAAAGTATTTCTGTTCCCTGGTGGCTCCCAGTCCATAATCGGATGTGTGTATGAGTGTTAACTCGTGAGCAGACCATTGAAACAGGGTTCATGCACTAGTGTGTCAGCCTTATGGGGCTGGAACACATCTGTAAAATAGTTTGAATGAAGGCCTAGGAACTCACACCACTGTGAGAATTGTTTTGTGTTTTCTTGTCTGGGGGAGCCATCTTTGATAGTCATTCATACCTTCTTTTCAAGTTGCTCATCGATATTAAATTCAGTCCAATAATTTGACCTTGGGTTAGTGGTCAGTCACATTCTCCTTTTTGCCTTTTAGGCTGATTTTCTAAAAGCGAGTTCACAGACTTCTCTTAGCGCCTGGTCTCCCATAGCTGGTTGGCATTTTTGCTGAGACCAGTTTTACATCATAAAGTGTGGGTATGAGCACCTTGGTATCTCACGTTTAGTTAAGGTGTTCCATGAGGCTTTGGTAAAAACGCCCTGGAGCAACACTACACCTGAATTTTGAGGCCAACGTCTCTGGTTGAGCTCTAAATGTCCCCTCTAATGCGTTACCTATCGTTTGTGCCTCTGTTTGTTATTGGGATCATGGTAGTTGCTGATATAAGCTTGTGCTAGTCAGAGTTTTCTGCTGAATATTTTTTCCTCTCCCTCTGAAGTGAGTGCAGATGACAAATGTTGGCACCTACTGGCCTTGTGGTGCGCAGCTTTGTTGGACAGCAAGGGTGGTTCAGGCGCTTGCTATAGTACCTAGACTATCTTATGTATGCGCATTAGACGCCATCTGGCTTTACTGGTATTCTTCATACAATTAGCGGTTCCCCTTGGCGTGGTCGACTAAGGTATCCATAAAAAATCGCTTGCGCTATCAAACTTATTCAAACTGTTATCTATTTTGTTGGAGTTTAATTGTGTATGGTGTGAATCGCGTACTTTTGGCCTCTATAAAAGCAAAAGTGGCAGATTGTCATGGCTATTTCGGTCTAGGTAATGAGATTGGGTGTCCCCGTGAGTAATGTTTTTACTCCTAAGATACCTCGGTCAATATATCTTGGAATTTCATGGAGTTCAGGTTTCCTATCCCAGTTGTTAGTCCCGCAATGTGGTTGTATACCTACGTCATTCTCTGAATCACTCAAGTGCGCGCCGATACCATTCGATTCCTAGCAGGCCTAGGGCGGTCACGGTCGCGATAGTTAGGGGCAGACTTTTGGCGTTTGTTAAATTCAATCGCAAAATGATTTCCAAGGCAATTGACCAGGGATTCAGATTATTGCACTAGGTAGTCTTTTCAGTCAGGTTTTTGATTGTGTCTTTAAGTTCATTTCTGCTTGCATATTTTGGAAAATTGAAGGTGCGCCTGAGATGGTATTTCCAGACATACTCATCAGTAAGAATGATGCCCTGAGGGTTCCGACCAATCTCAATCCTTGCAAGGGTCTCACCCCAGAGCTTGATGCACTACTCTATATCCGCAAACTCTGTCTTCCATGCTTTCCACCACTGGCATTATCGATGGTAACGTCTGATAGCGTATCTTCTCTGTCACTCTAGTTCTTCTTATTTCGGTTCCATCAGTTGGCCAGGTTTCTGTCTGTCTGGCGTCGTGTCTCGGGGGGGTGCTCGCGCGTCTTTTTTGACTAATGGCTCTTTTTGTTGCGGCAGACCCTTTGCGAATGTGCCCCCCTTTTTATTACAAGCCTGTCAATATTGGCATCGAGGCAACCTGCATTCAGACCACAAGGTGATTTGTCCTCCACAGCCCAGCACATTGGAAATTCCCCGAGCCGATTCTTCCTCTTGTCGGGCAGCGCTATTTTCATATCTGAATAGTCTATGGACATCTTTCGGTTGTCCGTCTTTGGTGTCACTCTGGGTTTCCAACGTCCTCGTGGTGGGGTTGTCCGGCTGTGGGCTGTTTCCTTTCCTTCCTCTGCCTTCTCCCTTTGTTTGGGTCGGCAGGGTCGGAAAAATGCGTTCATTATGTGTGCCTGGTGGCTGCTGACTTTTTTGGCTGCTTTGGTCGGTCGGTTGCCTTCAGCAATGGCCAGGCCAGTTATATTCGGCCTGTTTGAAGTAATTGTGCTGCTGAAAGGTAGAGTGTTTCAGGTCGACGGACTGAACGCGGTCTCTCATCAAGCCCTCGTCGCCTGTTTTCAAAACTCACATGCCCCTCCAAATGTGTGTCACCAGGCCACCACAAGTCTGCTTATGGTTTCATACCTCCTTCTTGTCCCTTCTTGTAATCTTCAATAGTCGTATTTGATTGAGATTTGAGACCATTCGATGTCATAGTGGTGTTAGAGCATTTCCGGTTCAGGTTGGAGCAGGTCATCTGCTTGACATCTCTGGGTTTCCGCCAGCGCCTTCACCATTTTGAATAAGCAGCCGATCCGCAGTGTGTAAGAAGACACGCCTCTTCTCTTTGGTCCAAAGATTTCTTCATCTCATTTGCTGTTAGAGATAACATATAGTATAAAGCGATAAGCGAGTATACGATACCACGATCCCTCTAAAGCATCTGGGAATTGAAGGTTGGCGGGTGGCGCATTGTTACCAGCCATTCTCATATCCTCCTCGTTTTCAGATCCCCCATCGCCGTACTTCAGTCTCTGTTCTACGAACGAATCCACCACCTTCATCCGCCAGAGTTCCGTCCGGAAAGAAGTGGCCGTGAGACCGGTTTCCTAAACAACAGCTCTTCATTTGAAACCAGCTAGTAAAGAAGGCAGAACATGGCCCAAGCCCGCAGCAGCACCTTTATATAGCGGTCTAGCCTGCTGGCTTGTGGCCAATGACAGTTTATTTAACTCCTTACCACTGCTTTGGCGCTTTCTAGATTGGTTCCTAGCGAACCAATCCGTAAGTAGCCTTTTCGGCCAATCAGAATGAAGTACTTGGAACCTACCAAGTTCCATACAGAACAGGGAGGCTGCATTTTAGTACTACTGGTCTATTTGTCTATTTTTTATACCTCAAAAGTTTGTCAATAACCATGGTAATTTACAAGTCTTCATTAAAATATCAGTAGTAGAATCAACCTATTCATGATAAACAAACTAAAATTAAAATAATATAATCTAAACATAAGTACAATGGACAAAAACTTTGTTAACCAATGAATGAAAACAAACCAGAGAAACAATAAATAATAGCAGAAGCCATTTTACCACATAACATGATGGAATGATGTATAGCAAAGGTCTTCAAACTTGGCAAGTTTAAGACTTGTGGACTTCAACTCTTCAGTTCTGGGAGCTAACATGACTGGAGGAGGAATTCTGGGAGTTGAAGTCCACATGTCTTAAAGCTATCAAGTTTGAAGACCCCTGATCTATAGACAAAGAATTCTCTTGGGGTTTCTGGTTTATGTGTTGTCAGCATCACATCAACAAAAAACAATAATAATGGGAAGCAAATAGCTTCATCATTGTTTCTATTATTGAAATATGTTTGAATAATTCAAAGGCCAATGTTAATTTGCCAAGAATGAATAACAAGTCTTTAAACTGCTTGACAAACTCTTCCTCAATTGCTAATGAGTCCTCACCATTGGTTTGAGGAATGGGAAGAAATGCTTTGCAGAATGGGGAGAGGTGTACATTTTGCCCAACAATGAAGAGCACTTGTTAACTATAGACAAGCCATTATCTCCCAGAACCTTTCCCCACTTGCTTCCAACTTTAAAGTCGGGGCACTTTTTTTTCTGCTGGGTGTCAATTTTCCATTGCTTTCTTTTAACCCCAGACCATGTGTAAGACAGGTTTAAATCATCTTTAACTCTAGAAGTGTTAATATAGCATTCCCCACTTTTCCTGACAACACCTAGAACAGCCTTAAGAACTTTGACTCCTATTATATAGAAGGGAAATCAGGCAGCTGAGAACAGAAAGGCAGGTAAGGAATCCATAATGGAAACAACAAATTTCATGTCAGCATTCTTTCCTACAACTCATGAACAGCTGGACAATATTTCAATAGTATGGAAAGGGGGAGGAGGCTCTTACTGTGTGGGGGGAGGGAGAGAGAGTGGGAGTGGGAGAGAGAGAGGTTCTTTCTTCCCATTGTTTCTGTGGAGCTTCAGAAGCTACCTCAGAAGAAGTAAACCTCATTAATATCTACAGTGACAAGGAGTTTAATCAGAACTCTTTGAGTTTAGTAATGCTGACCAGATGGATCTATATGATGATGTGCTAGCTGACAGCTCACAACCTTGTGAAAATTGCACTAGCAGCTCTGAGACACCAGTTGGAAGCTGCCAAGAACTGTCTCCTAAGTCAAACAGCAAACTGACTGCTATTTTGTATACCTATAATGGATAAAAGGGTTATGGTTTATATTGGCAGCTTTTTTTGGTGGACTGGTCAGCATTGACCAGAATGTGTTTATGATGTTGTAGAACTGAAATTTGCCAAGAATAGAGCCAGCAGCCACTCTAAAGAATATGCAGATGTGGCTGTTGCTTCTGAGAACTCAGTCCATACATTTCCAGAGCTGCTACCAGGAAAGATTCTGAATGGGGATAAAAATGAAATTGGCTAACCATCAAAGTTGTGCTTTGCTGAGCACAGTTTGAGACATAGGCCCAAAAATGATTTCCCCAAGAGGTCTCTCAAGATATTCTTCATACTCTGTTGATGGCTGAATGACTCCAACAGTGAATGCTAGCCTACCACTACCCATTGAGAAGCCTATTTTATCTTTCTTCAACCTCCTTCCCCTGTACTTCCTCCCATGGGGCTGTCTCCTCCAGCCATAACACCTCCTCATCCATTCATGCCTTCTCTATCTCTACTTCTCCTCCTCATCCAGCTATGCCATCTCCAAGTGTAGTGCCACTGTCCTGCATTTTAATTCATCTTTCTTTCCACTCCCAAATGTAGGCATGGGCCTCCACCTGATGTCTACAGCAACACTTCTGCTTCATTTAATCACAACAGGTAAGAGTTGGGTTCATTACCTTCTCCTGTTGCTGAAGAAGAATTTGATACTCTGAATAGGAATCAAGCAATTTCTAATAATGCTATATCCAAGGCTATATCTGAAATTAAAGTGATGCTGTTGAGAGCCTGCTTAGAAACATCACTGGGCTTATTCAGCCATATGCAGCAAATGATAAACAGTGTTGTACCCTTATCTCTTCATTTGAGGATTGCCTTCATGGCTCTGAAGCCAAGTCTAACAGCATGGACACTGGCAGCAGCAGAAGTTCCTACAGAAAAAGAAATTGCTCATATGGTAGGTCACCCAATTGATGACCACCCAATTTGAGAGCAGAAGGAAGCACTGAGATGTTCTCCATAATGAAGATCAGCATAAGGACTATTTCCAGAAAAGAATCCAGGAGCATGACAAGCATAGAGATAAGGTCAGAAAAAGAGATTGCCATCCTTGAGAAAAGGATGGTGGAACTATTCAGAGTTCTTATGGACTTATAAACCTCTTCCAGCTAAAGACATAATATGGAAAGACCCTCAGCCTCAGTCTTCATTTCTGAAATGAATATTAGGATAAAATACAGAAAAATCATTTAAAATTTACTGAAATATATTTACAATCGGACAAAATGTAAATATCATTTAAAATATGATATCTAGCTCCCATTAATAGACTAGAGTGTTAATGTTATGTAAATTCTTCTCATTCTGTATACCTGTCACAAATTATCTTCTTAATCCTGTAGATGAGACAAAAAGATTGCAAATGTAAATATTAATAACATACACAAAAGTACCTAAAGCAATATTAGATAAAACATATTCATTAAAATGTGGGGGGAAGGGAGGTTAAAAAACCTCAACCTTTTTCATATGACAAAGATCTATGAGGAGATAAGCTTTTCACACTTGGCTAGAAGATAGTAAAATTAGGTACCTCCCAAATTTCAGGGAAAAGAACATTCCAGAGTGTTGGTATCACTGAAGAGAAGACCTACCTGTCCACATGTAGCCTTCAGGTGGCAATCTGGTGGCTCTTGGTATGTGGAGAACTATCCATAACACACTAAACCCCTAAACAAGCCAAAAGTATTCTGACGTATATCCTGGTCCTGTTTAAAGTTTAGTGTATCCTAACCAAATCCTTGAACCTGGCTTGGCGGGTAATTGACAGCTAGCAGAGTAAATGTAAGAAATGTAAGGACAGCCTAGTGTCTCTCATTCAACTGCTACATTTTATGGTACTTTCTCACCTGAACCATGTTTAAGGATGTCCTACAGTATGCATTACAGAATTCTCTGTATTACCGTAGGAACAAGTAATTATTGCAGGAACACATTTGGAAAGTGTTTCAAGAAAGTACCTGAAATCACATTCCTGTTTCTAAATGCAACTCCATTTAGAAAAAGCAAGCTCCCCAGTTCCCAAACATGGTTCCACCCATCCTCCTAGTTTCCATCTTTCAAGGATTCAGTCTCAATTTAGTTATCTATTTAACACATTCCCCACCCATGAGCTCACCATCTGAAGTTGCAATACACAAGGGAAAAGCAGTAGGATAAAAGCAAGCTCTGACAACATTTGCTAAATTACAGCTCTTGTCATGAACATGTGAGATGGAAATAGTTTAGATAGCTGATGGAATACCTATTGGTAAATTGACTCTTGAGAGAGTCAATGGAACTGATCTAGGGCAGAAGAGACCTCTCTTCTGCTAAAATAAGTCTCCTTCTGTTTTTTCCTTCTATTTCACAGCTTGATTGAATGATGGAAAGTGTTTAATGGCTTCTTTTTCCCACACATTTTGGGACATTTATGAAGAGGTGTCCTTGCATAAAGCTTCTCTTAAAAGCTGGTAAGCCAATGATGGCAAATTAGGTCAGTAGTAAGGTACATGCTTTTCTCCAGAGCTTGCATCTGCACTTGAGAATCTCTGGATATTTTTCACTTTTCTGCTTGACTCTCTCTCCACATACTAGTTCATACATGTTCCTTGACCAATCAATCATCTCAGAATTGAAATAAGTTTGTAAATCCTGGCTAGGTATAATTGTACATCTTCCACAATGTTGGTAACTGATATATGTGGACAAATATCTCATCCAGATAGGGCATGTACAATTTCTTAGATATCTTTCTTCATTGGGTAGATCCCATAGAAAGAGCAGCAGAGATTGAATATTTTCTGAAAGCTGACAAACCCACACAAGATCCTTTTCCAAATACAGTTTCTCAGAGGGAAGGTATCTGTAAAGAGGAGTTTAGCTTTAAAGGGCAAATCAGTTCCCTACAAGAAAAAGTATCAGCACATCAGTATGTGCCATCTCTAAACCAATAAAAGAGGGAAAATCTTGGGCTGCTACAATCTGCTTACAATATTAGCAGGAGAGTTTTGGATACCCTAGGAATCAGGAGTGTCCAGAGCAAAACAGGCAGTTTGAATATTCCAAAGGGCAAATGAATTATTTGCTGTTGATACAAACAGTAACGCAAAAAGGCTGAGGTCAGTCTTGTTAACAAAACAAGTCATATATTGCAACTATTTTCCTTTCCAATGGCGTTTGTATTATCCCCAAGGGAAAATAGTACTTGGTGGTTGTTTATCTGTATTCTGTGAGGCCTTGTCCTGCAGGGCATATTAAAGCCCATGAAATAATGATGAAGCCAAGGGGTAATTAAAAGCCACAATGACATTGATCTGCTGAAATTTCAGAGGGAGATCATGGCACACAGGGAGACTATCCATCTTACCTCATACAGGGCCAGCTTGATTGGCCTACTGAGTATTGAAGATGACTAAGTTCCTCACCTGTGGCCAAGAGGGCTCCCAGTGCAGCAGGCCTACTGGTTTAAGAGCTTTGCAAAACAGGAGGTTAAGGGAGCTTGTATGGTCACAGCTGTTGCTCTCTGTCCGTGAAATTCTGAGGAAACTATTTAAAGGCACAGAACTCTTTATATTAATTTTTATATTAAAGGCACAGAACTCTTTATATGTCAGTGTAAGCAAATGTCATAATATACTGTAGTTCGAGTCACCTGCATAACTACCTATCTTATGCATTTTGACATACAGCTGATCATTGCTTATTGAACTTAAGGTCCACAGTAAATACTATGACTCTCAAAAGCTAAGGCTGCTGGAATTGTTTCCTTAATGGTTAGGAAAATAGAAACATGCTTCATTTGTGTTTAGAAAGAAAGATCAACAGTACAAAAGATAAGTGAGGGGCTAACATGTGAATGTTGAAATAATAGTTTTAAAGTTTATTTTTTTAAAATGGGCTTCCTCTTGCAATTGGGCCTAAGTTCATGCCAGCCTTGATGATGTATCGCTTTCCATGAAAACAATGAAAGAATGCATAAGAAGCACTGCTAAGTTGATAAAAGGAATGTTCTCACAAGGACATCTTACTTGTATCACTGTGGCTGAACCAGTCATATTAGATACATGAACAGCCCCCTCCAATGGAAATTTTAAAAACAAAGTTTTATTATAGGAAAAGAAGGGGGAAATTCCTTAAAGATGCTTGTATAATTATACAGAGAAAAGTTTATCTCAGTTCAACGTTAGGATACATTTCTGAGTAGAATCATAACAAGTGCAGACTTTGCTATGCTTGCTTCAGGCCTCCAGGGATATGTTGGGGATATAAAACTTTAGTTTCCTGCATGAAGTAGAGAGAGCCTTCTATTTTGTGATTCCATGTTTATTAGCCAATATGCTATGGATACATTTAGAAAAAAGAAAATGACACTGACTGTGATTAGTTTTATGAAAGAAAGGACAGGTATAACATATTATAAAAATTAGTCTCAGATTACAAGTACACATTATAAAGATGGGAACTGATTGTCCTTTAAATATGTTGCCTTGATTGCAATTTTTAAAATTTAATTTTATATTTATTAATACAGCCACACTTTTTTATTGTGATTCTAGGCAATGAACATAGACTTGAAACCAATAAAAATGAAAGCACAACCCTTCCCCAATACTAATAGCAAGAATTACACAATTCTGGCATAACATAATGGGACCTGACAATATAAGTCAATCTATACAACTGTAGTCATGTTGTAAAATATCACATTGATGGACTCACCCAACCTTGAAATGCCATGCTCAAGATAATATTCAGATCTTCAAGGAGTTATGGAATACCAGCAGGATTGTGGCCAGACAAATCTTGGGATATATGTTCCAAAGGGCAGGGACTGCAAAGGAGAAATTCTGCTTTTGAGCACCACTGAAGGGCAAAAATATTTGGAAAAAGGCAGTTCTGCAAATAAAATGACTAATACCACAAAGGACTTTATTGATGGCAACCATCATCTTGAACTGCATCCAGAAATCTGCTGGGAACCAATATAGTTAATGAATAATCATGTAACATGGACATACTGAGGTTCTCTCATAATTGCACTTTGTCACATTTTAGCCATTTGCAGTTTCTGTGTGGTCTTCAAGGACAAACCCATCTGGGATGCATTATAGTAATCCATTCAGGAGTGATTATGGCATAAGTGATGTGACTAATACTAGCCATTCTAGGAAAAATCACAACACAAGATGGAACCATCCAACTTTCCATAGCAGCCACCTGTTTCTCAAGCAGCAGCTGTGAGTCCAAGAGATTCCAAATTGTCAACCAACTCAACTTTGGGCTATGCAACCTCATTAAGAATTAATGATGGATTCTCATTGGAACTGGCAAACCTTCAAACCCCAAACTACTGTCTTTTCTGGGATGGAGACTCAATCTGTTCTTCTCCACTGAGACTTGAATAAAATGTTTCTTATCCAACCAGGGATTAAGATATACAATTGATATCATCAGCAAGCTGACAGATGATCTAGCCCAGCAATTTCACATACTGTAGATGTTGTATAGGAACAAAGAACAGGACCGAGTCCTGTGTTAACTGCAAGTTAAAGGGCCTGGGGCTTAATTTCCCTACCATAACTAGAACCATTTCTGCAAGAAAGAGGAGATCATCTAAACTTTGGAGGAAACTCAGCAGAGTGCTATGATTAATTTTATTAAGAGCTTCCAGAAATTCAAGGAGGCCCCAAGGATCTAACATCTAACCCAGTCTTGCCAGAGATCATCAAAAGCATAATCAGGGCTGAACCCATGCCTGAAACAAGACTGAATCCATGCTGAACCCAAGCTTGAACCTAATTAATATTGGTCCAGATAATACATTTCCTCCATACTCTTTACATTTGTAGCCTTAACACCTTTTTCTACCATGTTCTCCAAAAAGGGATATTTGAGAGAGATTACTAATTGTCCAATACTTCAGGATTGACTGAAATAAGAGAATAACATATCTCTCTCAAAGAAGCACTAACTATTGCTCCAACCCATCTACCTGTTATTCTTTGAAGGCTTTTACCAACAAGGAGGGGCAAGTATTCAGACAGGAAGTAGCTGAACTGATACTACAGGGTAGCTTGCCTACTTCTTCTTCCCAAGATCTAACTCAAAATAATGTTGCATTATAGAGTCTCAGCCACCTTGCTCTGAATCAGCCCAGCTTAAATTAAGCTTTGAGTGAACCAAGTGGCATTGTCTTATAGATGTCTACAAAAGTGGCCTTTTCTGTGGATACAATAAGAGCAGAGAAATATTAATTTTTTGCTACTTACATTGCTATAATATATGTCTGAATGTGGGCCCTTACCCATGTTCAATCAGGTTTGCTCCTTGTTTTATGCCAATAGTGCTTTAGGAAGCTCCCTGTTGATTTCTTTCCCTAGAGCTCCTTAGAACACCAATAAGCCCCCAAGGACAGAAGTTATTCGGCAACTATTTCCGCCAAGGTTGCTTCTGTGTTCCTTTTCAACTAGACTTTGGATATCATTTCAAGCTGCCTTCCAAAATGAGCTTCTTGGAGTTTTGAGTACTGCATCACTGGAGGCTTTCAAATAAGGATTGGATGGCCCCTTGTCTGGGATGGTTTGAGGATTTATGCCCTGACAGAGATTGGACTAAAAGACTTCTAAGTTCCCATCCAATGCAATGAACCGATGATTTTGTGAATTTGGGAAACTTCTCGTCTGCCCTCTGAAAACAGATTCCTGAGATGAACTAATTGAATGGCCCACCTCTTCATAGAAGCAACAATGTCCCAATCATCACAAGGGGTAGATGTTAATGAATTGCTTACTTTCTTTCAGTGAATATTGATACAAAACCTTTATTTTTATCCATTTATTTATTCTGGCACATAAGATACATATAAGAAAAACATACTTCTGTAGCCTTTCATATTTCCAGCATTGAGAAAAGGGAAAGAAAGAAAGAAAGAAAGAAAGAAAGAAAGAAAGAAAGAAAGAAAGAAAGAGGTAGAATTGTTTTCCTTCAACTCAATCCTACATTGCTCCAATGTTTTTGAGCTCTCTCAGGCTTCTGCATTGTATTTAAATAATGCAAATTTGAAAGAGAAAGAATTTCCCCTTCTGGACTCTTTCCACCCAGCTCCATCGTGATGCCATTGCATAATTATCTGGGCTTGTTGAAAGGATGAAATCCAGTTCAAAATGTATGAGTTCATTTTTATGTTCTACTGAGAAAATTTATTCAGTGTGTCTGCTCAGTAGTGAGTGCAGTAAAACACCTTAATCCCTGGTTGAAGAAAGGTAATACCTTGACAGATGTGTGCCTCCTACTTTCCTTGCGGCCATGTTTCAACAACAAACCTTTATTTCTGCTTCTTGGCTGTAGCAGGAAAAAAAATGAGTGGAGCAATAAAGCAGTCAGACAAATCTCTGGAGCCAGGCAGCAATGCAATAGTAATGACAGATTTTTTAATGTGGCAGGAGAGATTGACAGGAAAATGTCTTCAGAGCAAACGCACACCAGATGGAATGAAAACGGTTTATTGGAGGATGAAGGTGCTACTGAACCGAATAAGGGGTGGGTTTAAGGTGGGTGTTTTAACTGATTCTAGTAAACAACAACAGCCATTCTATATTTCCTCATTTGGCCACAGAACAGACCCATCTGCTGATAAATAAATAAATAAAAACAAAATATATGTATGAGGAGGATGTAATTTCCACCAACTTGCCAAATCTTTGTAAACACAAACTTTGAATGTCAGAATTCTGAATGATTTACCTGTACCAGGTAAAATGAACATAGAAAATGCTTTAGTTTAAAATATTTTTCCTCTTAAAAATGCAAGTAATAAAATGTTCTAAGTGTTTTCAAAGAGCATCTTTTAGCCATGAGAATTGACAGAGAGATCTTCAATAAAAATAGAGTCTGATTAGGTTTCTTTTTCTTTCTCTTTTAATAAGTTCAGCCAGAAATCCAGTGAAATAGAACAATCCTGTTGTGTGTTTCTTTTAAAGAAAATCAGTATCATGATTTTCTAAAGGCTGGCCCTAACAACTAAAAGTAAAACACGGTAACATTTGAGATGTCACAAAAGAATGAAGCCTCTCACAGATGTTGATAGTAAGTAAGAGAAAGTCAGGGGCAGGAGAAATCAAGTGATTTTAGTGGCTAATTGTTTTAACACTTTCAGGACTGCAGGACTCTTGGAGAAAGATATTAGAAAGACGAAGACAAAAAAAAAATCCCAAAATATATTTTTGTGTTTCTAATTTACTTTTAACAGAATTATTCATATTTTACTGTATTTTATTTCTTTATCCATATGTTATAGGTGCATATTTTGATTATGAATTAATACAATAAATTTTGATGTAAATAATACCTTTATTTTGCACATTTTATGATGTATTTACCTGGGCAAAAAATGGAAGAAAAAAAAAAGACTGGTGTGCACCTTGGCATTCTTTAACTTGTGATTGTATTCAAAAGTGCTCTTCCATTTTTTCATATGTTCTTAATTTTTTTTTACCTTTTTGCAGATTAAAAGTTATCATTTTCTTCTTTCACTCCTCCTATATGGACTGCAAAAACCCCAGTTTGTGTCAAGGTAATGAACAGAGGTGACTGCAGGTGGAGGATGGAAGCTCAAGGAAATCCTACATTTCTTTTTAATGTCATTTCATCTGATATCTACAGCATTAGGATAACAAAGCTTTAGGCAAAATGGTTAACACTGACAGGGAAAGTAATTGGCAAAGCCTGGTGACAGTCACTTTTTATTTTAAAGATTCACTGATTATTTTCTTAAAAAAAAAGGAGCAGGAGAATGGGGATTCACAATTTCATTATTAGGTGCCTAGTTGCTGTAATATTCTTTTTAGACCCAATTTGCTATTCAGCCTCATTATGTTTTAGGAAATATAAGTTTGGTTTTTTTTCCTCTACTGACCTTGCAATCTCCGGAAACAAGTGCTGCCTATTGCATTTTTTACTCATGTTATTTGCCAAAACACTAACATGCAAGCTGATAAGTGAGATATGAGATTGAGGAAAAGAAATTAAAAAGCACCTGAAATAACTATAATTCCTCCTTCAAACAATACATACACTTTCTCTCTCTCTCTCTCTCTCCTCTCTCTCTCTCTCTCCTCTCCTCCCGCCCCCCCCATGAAAGGAAAGAATTGCAATTTTTAAGAGAAAAAAAGCACATGTGATTGGTGTAACTTGCATTCTTTATTCATTCAGGGAAAGGTTTGCATTCAGAAATCAGAACTCATCTTGGCTTAGATTTGTGCAGATTCTTCTTATGGGGTGAGTAATTAAAACATTCTAGACTATTGATGACAGGCAGTGTTTGCATGTTGTGTTTGGGGGCTAGCCTTTGTTACTTAGAAAGTTATTTTATTTTCTCTTTGATTTTCTAGAAGAAAAAATCAGAATGCATGATATGCATCTAATATTAAGGTTAATCATTTAATTTAAAAACTGTTGAAAAGAGTGTATTAGTTGCCTTAATGCATTTTTCTGCATTTAGCCGGTCATTAGTATGAATCTCTTTTCAGAGAGTTGGACAAGACAGCAAACATTCTGACAAGTTTCAATGGCTATCTTAATGAAGAAGTCCTTTTGCTTATTTTATACAGTTTTGACAGATCACTCTCTCGCATACTTCACCCTTAAAATACTGCTAGACAGCAATTTATCATCTAAGTGGTCAATTTAGCTGCTTACACAGATTTTCCCCTTAGATTAACTAGTCTAATAGTTTGTGTTTTCAGTTCAGAAGATGCTAAATACTGACTTTCAACCTCAAAGTGTGTTCATTAGTCATTTACAAATTATTTTTTATTCCTAAAATCAACCAGCATATCAGCATGCTCTCATGCACCCCACACTGTGGAATTTTGATAATGTATGTCCTAACTGCTTAATTGATTGATTAGCTTACTGCCGCTTTCTGAGACACCAAATTTATCTTTAATAGCCGGAGTCAGGCACGGCAGGCAATCGAGGGGAGGGGGGGGTCCCTTGGCGTCGATTTGCTCTTAACTGGAAAGTCATTACCACTTAATACATGTAGATTGTGTTGAAAGAAAATTATGTGTAATGAAATGAGGGAAAAATTAGTGGAGTGTTATGGGCGAAAGCAGATGTTACGGAGGAATTATGCTAGCAGAGATAATCACCTTCGCTAGCATTGTGTGTGCTGGGGTGTTAACTCAGGGAGAGAGTTGGTGAATGAACAAAATAAATGTATTGATTTACATGGAGTTGCTCCTACAAGATACAGTCATCAGCGGCACACTAAACCTCAAAGACTGTTTCAAAAACTCAAACTTCTTGTTATGCTGCCCCCTTCTCTCCCCCCCCCCCTTATTATGTATGGATATCCCTATCTGATACATGAGGGAGAGACTGTTAAATTGCTTGAGTATTCTGAAGTCAAAAAGTATCCAAGGACAGTATACATAAAATCAGATGAAGAGCTGGATGCTGGATACTGAGTGCAAAGAGCAAAGAGAGGCTCAGAAAACTGTACAAATCAGAGAGCATAGACATTTGTCCAGAGGGGTTACAGAAAAGTTATATAGTGCAGTATTTAGCCAGAGAAAGAAAAATATTTCTATTTTATTAAAGGTGTTTTGATTCAGGGAAATGGTGGCTTACAAAAATGTCAAAAATGGGAGGGGGTGTCTCCAAGATATGTAGAGGTTTCTAAAGTGCTATTATTTTTTTGTGAAGCCACATTTGTTCTAATCACTTCAAAATAATTGATCTGTGTAAATGTGGTATATGCTTATTTTTAGTGTTGGATGCCCATATTCAGTGGAAGGTTTAGTTGCACTATGAATCTCTTCTTTATTGCTTAATCCCTAATAAAATAAAGTTGCCTCAGGAACACATTACTTTGTAGAGTTGATTATAAAAGCCATGGATAATTGGGCTTTTCTGACACATTATTGTGTACCTTTGCCTTTTAATGAAGCTTCTGCCACTAGGTTTTGTTGGTTAATTACAATAATGCACACACCCCTATCAAGATTATAAGTCTCCTATTCCCAGTATTCATGTAGAGTTAGCAAGAAGGTTGTCAATTCACTTGTCTCTATATTAATGAGTCAAAGAGCTGAAGCCAGCCAGTAATGAATCAATTGGAAAACTATGATGAATGTTTCAATAATTAAGGGAATAATTAAATTGCTGAACATAGGATGGTTCTAAATGAAATGCCTTTTGTAACACTGCCGTATTCTTGTTTATAAAATACAAAAAGGAATTGCTATTTCAGCAATGAAGTGACTTTTCCACAAAAGTGAACATGTCTTACCTTTCTTAATTGCCTATGTATATGTACAAATCTTTTAACTCAAAGATTCCATTGTGTGTACCAGGGTACAAGATAATGTTTGAATAATACCAACTCCTGTATGTAGATGTAGCCAAACTTTCTAGTGGTTAAATCCACATATCTCAAGTGAAACTCCTTTAACAAAAGAAATTGGATGCATTGCTAATAATGCAACTCTTTTCCTGCAATAAACATCTTAAACATCAAGTATGAGAAGATTTAAGCTCACACTTATACAAGTCTTCACGTTCATTTCAAACTTCATATCTGTTGTTCTAATTTGATCTACTGGTCTGAAAAATCAGATCTACTGATGCATCAACCACAAACACTATTTTGGTATGCAGAAAGTCAAAGGTATGGGAAGCTGTCTATCTTGTCACACTGAAATGATTAAATCACTTGTTAGCCCAGCTTTCACTAAGGGGATGGAGAAATGAAAAGCTGAACAAGGAGATAAAAATTAATATCTGGCTTTAGTTTGGTGTAACTGGATGGATTGATGGATGATGCTGATCTTTGATACAAATATAGTGGATTTGTATGCTGAAATGAAAACCATACAGCCTTATGCAGATTTTTTTATACATATCAGAAGGATGAACAATATGACATTTGTGTTTTCTTCCAGTTCCACAGCTCTATTATTCTCTTTGCACTATCCCATCTTAATTCTCACTTTCAAAATTACATTTATACTTAGGGAATATAAATGGCAAAAGATGATGGAACCACAGGTGACAACTGTAATCCGTTCCAGGACTTCGGTCACAACCTGATTTGATCATGAACAGAAGCGAGACTGACTGTGCTTGTGCCTACAATTCTGTGCATGTGCAGAAGGGGAAATCACCACAGCTGTATTTGATCGGCACCCAAGGATTTGTTCACAATCAGAAGCAACAATTTTTCAAAACTTTTGATCATCACCCGATTTGGTCATGAACAGAAGTATTCATGACCTCAGGTTCCACTGTACTTAAATATGACAAAATATAAGCAATATAATCAATACAAAACACTGTCTTATCATAAGTCACAAAGAAGATGCAAATAATTACATCCCTTCTTCATTTGAAGAGCTGGGGTGGTAGGATAGAAACCTACCCCAGTCAGCTTATTAAAAATATTTTCATTATATTTGCTTTCTCAGCAAAAAGAAGCAGTTTCTGGGAAAAGTGGAGTTAGTTTGGCTGAATTTGGGACAGCTTGAAGCTGGCAGATTTCACTCTGATGCACCTCCATGGGTTTTTTCCTAAGTGATCATCATCTTCCCTATCCACTCTTTCTAACTAGAATAACAGTTAATATGAAAAATAATCACTATTTGCTAATGTAGATAGCATTTGAATCATTGGGTTGTATTATTGTTTTTTAGCCAACTAGTATAAGGCACTTCAAGTACTAGGAAAGTGGAAGTAGACTAAATGAAGAGTGACCAAATAGATTCTCAGTCTGGCTTGGGGATTGGCAGGCTGGTGTCCTTCCTAAAATTAAGATAAAGCAGAAAACTCTGATATTCCTGGACACAAAAGCCGGGAGAAGTTCATCCATCAAGCAGACTGACTAAAGAGTGGTTAATCCTGAATACTATGTTGTAGCAATCCTTTTCCAGATCTATAAAGAATAAAGCTATTACTAATTATTCATTAATTCAATTTTGTATCACATCTGCCTTCTATCCCTCTGTTTCATGTGGATATTTCATCCTCTCATTCCAATGTAGTACCCTATGGACTGCCCAGAACAAAGTGAACTACAGTACTGTATCTTTACAGACAAATGTTCCAGATCAACTATAGACCCAAAAACACATTGAAAGATCATTGTGAAACACCTTAATTAAGGAGCATTACTGGGTAAATACCAAACCATTCATGGAGCAGATTAAGCCTCTCAGGGTTCAGTTGACATGATCAATGTATCATTTCTATTGGACCTGATTGTGTCTTTCTGTTCCTGTGGCAGCAGGAGTGTTTTATTTGTTTTTTTTTTTTTTTTTGCAAATGAGAAACTGTCTTTTGCAGAAGTGAGTGGTACTTCATAAGTATCTACATTGTGCACCGGTGACTTCTGCAGTGGTCTGTATGGCACCTTGGAACTTTTCTGATTCACTCTTCTGCTCAATTTTTGTTTTTCTATCATAGACTAATTATGCTCCTATGGTCAGCAAATAAAAAGCTTCCCTTTTCCCCCCAGTTGGCAAGAGCTGAATTCTCACTAGCTGAAATATCAAAGAAGAGCCATAACTTCAGTTGGCTCTTAGACAAGTGCCAACAGTTCAATACATCTTTCCCAAAACACATTATCTATTCCTATTTTGTTCATAGCACAACTCAATTAGATATAGTTAATGACTATCATATATATAATAGCCCAAGGTGATTCAGTTATCTTTATAGTTCAGTGATGATAACACTGATGCTGGTCAAATATTATACAAGCCTTCAGAAACCTATCATCTTTCAGATATGTTGGGTGTATAATTCCTATTCAAAATTGTATTATTGCTGTTGTAGGATTTTGGAAGTTGCTGTCCCAACACATTAGTCCATGTTGGGTTGGTGAAGCAACATTAAACTATACTGTGTAGGTGTATACTATTATCAGCCTTTCCATAGTTTCCTAAAGGAACATGCCTAGGACTACCCAAACAAATGCACAATTATTCTATACCTGGGGTTTATTTGTATGTGTGTGTGTTTGTGTGTGACTTTTAACAGAAAGTTTTACAGAGATCCCAGATGAAAACTTTCTATAAATAGCAGTTTAGTAAAGAAGAGATTAAGGGCCAAACTGTTCATTATAAATGATGGATGTGAGCCTAAAAATCTGTTTCTGATAACAAAGATCATTATTTATTCTGTATCCTACAATTTTATAGTTTTATACTCATATTAAGGGATGGTATCACTAGAAATTTTGCAAAGGACATAGCTCTTGTCCTCTTTGTGTATACTGTGCATACCATATTTCCTTTTTCTTCTTTTAGAGGTAAATTTTATTGCTACAAAAATAAATAAATAACAGCCTAGTCTGCAAATTTATTTTTTGCATAAATGTTTGTGGAACAAAACCATTTTGTCAGATGTTTATCTAATGAAATAGCTTTATGCTATAATAAAATAATTTTGCACATTTTTATATATAACACATTGTTTGGGAAGCTCAATTTGTGTTGACAATACTAAGGTGTGATCTTTTCAAGACTCTGATATAGCTCTAGAATTTGTTTTAAGTGGCTGTAATCATACCATAGTAAATCTTTTTATTAATTCTTTAGGAACACCAGGAAAGAACCATTATCAGAGATGGAATTTATTCTTGGCATTCTGACAAATTCAGATACAATGCCCAACATCTGTATGTCAGATTATAAAGCTATAAAAGAGATAATATAATGGTTTTTATTGCTTAATCTAAGAAGCAATTGCCAGTTCATGTTGATGGCTAAGCTATATGGATCATTGCTTTAGTTTAGCATGGACCAATATTTTTGATTCAATTTTCCAATCCAATATTGGTTAAAAAGAAATTTGATAACACGAGCCATTTCTATAAATACATGTTTGTGAACTTGTTGCAATTAAAATTTTAATATCTGATTCTATGATCTCTGTATTTGATGTACTGTTCCACCTCCTCATGAAGTATTTAGAGATTCAAGATTATTCCAATTTAATGCTATTGATTTATCCATTTTTTAAATTACTTTCCAATTTGTAGTCCATAGTTTGCACAGCATTTGCCTTCCGAAGTAGAATGAGGAATTCTTAACACGTGTAATATTAGTTCTCATTTTGGATGAAAAAGTGCAAAACATAGAAGGCCAATTCACTAATTACTAATTATAGTTTTCCACAAAACATAAAATCAACATATTATGATAGAAGATTCTTAAGAACACAAAATATTTTTTTATTTAACATTGTTTTGAATTTCTTCTGATAGACTGGTGGCTGTATAACATTATATGAAAGAAATACATTTATTGTGCTTTGTCAAGGGCTTGACTCACTGAAAAACTGGGATGTAGTATGAGATCTGGAGTACTGTATATACAGACAGTAATTATCAAGTTTGGGAGACCAAAAATAGTCAAATGAAACAGGTGTTGAAATACTTCTTATTTATCAACCTCAGAGATTAAAAAGTAAGCTCTAACATTACAGAGCTGAAGAAGCTTCTTGGATGAGGAGTGAAACATCTTCAAAGAAAAATAAGAAAGTACAGTAGCCTCTTGAAAAAACATCTTTGGGACTCTGACATTACAGTTTTCTAGGGTTTGGTGACCAAGACTGACTCTAAATTCAACTGGATGAATACTTGAAAAGACTAATATAAAAAGCCTTGAGGAAATATCGAAAACGGGAAAATTAGGAAGAATAATTTATTTAGTGAGCCACCCAGAGCCAGTGAGGAGTTGGTCAGCAACAAAAGTGAATGAATGAATGCTACTGCCTTGAGCTCCTACACAAAAAGTGAGGTACAAATGAAATAAAAAAATAAATGGGATGAATGAATGACTAGAGAGGAAAGGAAGAAAACTTTGCCACCATGATTTAGATTTTAATTGAAACAAATGGAAATCACAATTATTACCTTAAAATAATTAACTGAGAAGTTAGCCTGATGCAAAGAAACATTTTTTTAATTTACAGGAGCCTTACCTTTGTTTTTTTAAGGTAATATAAATATAAATGGTGGATGATTGCATTTCTAACTATGAAAGAAAAGTAGTCAGAGAGATATATGAATGAGCGGACTCTGTCTCAATATTTTGCTTTTCATGGAGGACATGATTCACTCTACCTTGGCACTTTACTTCACATGGCAGAAGGTTGTCTCATCTGCAGAAAATGAATTGTGCTCATGCATTCCACCCACTCAGAATCCACCTTGGTTTGTTGAAGTGAGCATGGGCATAACACTTCACTGCTTAGAAGAATGTATAGGGAGTACAAATGCTTTGCATAAGTTTTGCTCCAATGAAGTTTCAGAAAAGGGAGGCATCTCTTTAAAGTTCCAGTGATAATAATAAACTCAAATGATGAAGAGAATACTATGCAGGGGCACTAAATGGGCTGGTAGAAACAGGCAATGCTTACTGTGGCAGTCCTTTTTATTAACAATCATATCTCCTCATGGCAACCATTTTGTGAGACCATCTACAATAAATCTTTAAAATGTGAGAAATGCTAACCACATCATAAAATAGTCCATGCAGAAAAAACAAAACAAAAATGTGGCATCTTATAAAATATACTGCATCTTCCTACTCTTGAAATAAGATATGATACATATCTACAGCTCTTTATAAAGAATAAAAAATTCTCTCAAAAAAGTACAATTTAGAATGTTTTTCTACTCATTCCATGGAACCATATCTCATTTATTTCAATTTAATGCACTTTGATGTTTGTTTAAATTTTAGATTTGATTATTTCTTTCTCAAAGATTCTATGATTTTCTAATTTTTTTCTTAACATTCTTTCTCCCCTTATCACTGCATCTTTAGATACTAGGGGTAGAAAAATAGGAATGCATTATTAGTATCAGTTTTCCATTCTTTCACTTATAAATTCATCCTATTTGGTCTCTTAGTTGTAGTTGTATATATATATATATATATATATATATATATATGTGTGTGTGTGTGTGTGTGTGTGTGTGTGTGTGTGTGTGTGTGTGTGTGTGTGTAAATGGCTTCCAAATAAGCACAGTTATTATTATTTTAGATAACATTGATAACACAGCTATACATAGTTCTGGTCCTTGTCATTGTATCCTGGGTGTCAGTCTTCTCCCATCTTTCAGAACCTAATAATCACTCCCCTGTCACTCCTAGACTTCTTGGTCTTTAGGACTCATTATCTATTATGACACCAATTATTGCAGAAATATGGAAATGGGTGCCATCCAATGTCTCTGGAGCCAACCAAGTTTGGAAATCTAGCTGGAATCACCAAGAGAATCAATGTTTGAATAGATCAGGGCTGTCAAACTCCTGGCCTGCAGGCAGGATGTATCACATGCTGGCCATGCCCATGCTCAGTTTAGCAAAGGGGGAAAAGTCCCAACATGTCAGGTGATGCCGCTGTGATGACGTGATTTTGACACCCCTGAAATAGATGTACTTTTCAGCAAGATAATTGTGACAATCTTGGGTCCTTTTGAAAATAGTATGCTTTTAAAATTACCAGTTTGATATCTGCTTCTTTAAATCTTGCAACTCTTAAATGGCCTTTAGAAAAAAGAATGGGTTAAAAAAATCAGCAAAATATTAGGTTACAAGCTGCTTGGTATATCTGAAACAGAATCTAACCACTTACCTAAAGCATTGATACATTATAATAGTTGACAATTGTTCACCACTGAATAGTTATAATAATAAACTATTCCCCAGACCTATAATTTTGAATCACAAAATTTACCACAAACATAAAGTGCATATGCTGCAGTGAAACTATTATGCTCTCCTGGAGATAATAATGATTACCTTGGATTGGAGTACTGCATATTAATATGAAGGCTGAAATAAAAGATTTGACCCATGCATACTGTATTACAGCACTGTATTCTTGGATGGCCATAATAACAGTTTACCATTGGTGTGGTGCTTGCAAGGCCACTGATCAGGTAAATGTAGTAATAGGGCTGGGACTTATTGAATATGGTATATTTTTTACCAGCTAGCCCTGCATTCTTTAACTGACAGGTCTCCAGATATTTCATGTGACTGTTCTACATGAAAATTGTGATGTCAGTGAACACCAACCTCCATGAAAGGTTCATAGGTTGGGCCTATAAGCCAGGTTCAATTTGGGAGGTTCTAGGCAAATCTGGATCTTCCTCTTTGAGTGACCCCTTGGGTGGCCCATCTTATTATGTTACATTACTGCATTTACTGAACACTTGGTGCTTATCCCCAAGGGGGGATCTCAAAACGTGAGATGGCTTAATTGAAAAAAGTTGCTAGTTCTGGCCAGTTGTCCCAGTTGCTTGGAATGCTAAGTCAGGAAAAAGAAAACAACAAGAGCCTAGGGCAAACTGTGATCCCTGCCAGGATGTGGGACCCTTGGCAACTGCCCAATAATACCAGGTGCTGGTTCTGGCAATGACTACATGCAACAGCTGCTTTCAGTAAGTCAGTGATGATGTTGTGAAAGGACTATGGGAATAGCCATGGAATGGAGACTTATTTAGGTATCCCAGAAACAAGCAGGCTACCAATACGCCTGCAGATGCATGCAAGATTCCTTGTACCTGGGTTTTAAAATATTGTTTTACTTTTTTTAAAAAAGTGAGAATGAAGGGCATTATATATATGGGATGGGTGATGTTTCTATATGAGCCGGAATTTCTGCTTTCCCACCTGCCAGAGACCCTGCCAGATACTTTTCATATCTTCCAATTGTGCCAGTTTTCAGTTCCATTGTGTAAGATTCTCTTTCCAAGTAAGCATACTGCAAGTTCCCATTGCTGCCTTGCCTGTGCATACAAGCTGTCTTTTGCATGCTTGAAAGCTAAGGATGGATAGGAAACATAGGAAATCACAAAGAATGCAAATTTTTTTTTGGTATCTGAAGACTGGTATATGGCATTTATTAAAATGCATATAATATCTGGATTACAAACTATTTCATCAAATGCATTATTCAATGGAGCATTTCTCCAGGATGCTTCCAAAGCAATATTGTACTGACTCTTTTTGTAACTGTTCTGAAGAGCCTGGATGCTTCACCTTGGCAAGGGAGACAAAGCTTTAATCTGAAGAGAAGAGGAGAGGTTGCAAAATAGGAATCCCACACAAGAGTGGAATGGTATCACCTTGTGTTGGTTTGCTTGGTTTGCTTTGTGGAATCTGTTGCAAAGGCACTGCTTTAGAAGAGAGGCCTTCCAACATTCCTGCTAATAACATAAAGTGTCTGGCTTCAGGAGAAAAGGCAACAACCTGGAGATTGATTGATTGATTGATCCCGCCTTAATTATTTCCATAAATAATATACAATTGTATAAATAACACAAGGTGGCAAATATAGCTATTACTCCTTTCTCCTCGTAGTTTTCCTACAACAACCCTGTGAGGTAAGATGGCCCAAAGTCATCTAGCTGGCTTTCATCCTAAAGTGGGAGTAGAATTCACCATGTCCCAACTTTTAACTTGGTCCCTTAACCACTAGAGCATACTTGTTCTTATTGGTTTTTTTATCTATCTATCTATCTATCTATCTATCTATCTATCTATCTATCTATCTATCTATCTAATCTAATCTATCTCTCTTAAATTAATTTAAATTATAATTATAAAATTTATGTGTACATATGATATATAATTTAAATTTAAATTAAGTTTTAATATAAATTTAAAATTAAAAATAAAACCACAATAATAAAAAGTAGCAATAAACAAAAACAAATGAGAAACATGACATCTATATCAATGTTCATGTAAACATTTCGGGAGAATTAAGATACAATAAAAAAATTGATATTAGATGTTCTGTTTGTTTGTTTTTTTGCTTACACTCCTTTCCCTTGTTTCTATAAATATGCATTCCATAAATATGAGCCTGTCAATTAGTGAGAGTTTTTTACTCATTCTAATTGTACAAGCATGTTGCCCATTATATGATATATCTTGCTTTCAATAACTATAATCAATATTGTTTGCATTACACATTTTCAAAATATTGTTGTATAATTTGATAATCTGTGAAGTAAGGGGTCAACTGCAGAGACAAATGGATGCAGATTAAAAGCTGAGAAATCCCTTACCTTTTGGGGGTTTGTGTTTTGGAAAAATTGTGCATACCCCCTTTTCACCATTGTTATCCTTTTTCCCATTGTTCCCATTGTCCTATTGTTTCCTTTTTTGTTTCTTTTCCTTCCTTCCTTCCTTCCTTCCTTCCTTCCTTCCTTCCTTCCTTCCTTCCTTCCTTCCTTCCTTCCTTCCTTCCTTTTTTTCTCTTTCTTTTTCTTTCTTTCTTTCTTTTCTCCACAACCTGCATTAGACTATTAATTGGTTTATGACACAAAATCTCTAAACCTTGGAAGTGTTCAAATGATCTTTATGGTTAAAAAAGTAAACGTTTCTGCCTGTCCGAGAAATGGGCTTCTACTGAAACAGTAAAGCAGTTGCAGGCTGGAGGTAGTGCTTTCCTTCTGCATTGTGTGCAGATGACACTTCCCCAGCCCTCTATGTTCTCAAACCTGAGTTACTAAATTTGTTTCTTCTCTGAAAAAAAGTTGCTGTTGGAAAAGAAAGATTTTCCTTTAGGGGAGGGCTTCTAGGAATGGAATTCCCCCTGCATCTTCTCTCTATGCCCAAATCTTGAAGCTGTTACTTGAAGTTAGTTCACCTCTTGAGGTCTGCCTTATTTGACTGTGGTAAGACCACTGGCCATTAGCTCCATCTGCAGTTAATGGCTCTGTGTTTTATCCTGCTGGTCCTGGATGGTCATCAGTGCCATTTGCCATTGAGGTTTTTTTTTTTTTTTAATATACCAATATTGGCATGATAGGAAGGACAGGCTACAAATGATCTTAACTTCTCAGGTCATGTCTATGAGAAACCCCCCCCCCCCNCTACATATTATCAAAGTGGTTGTCTTTATGAATGATACTCAGCTATGCAAAAAAAAAAAAAGATGAGTAAATATCTGTTCATCACATTTGGGAGGCACCTATAGTTGATAGAATGGGGGTACACAGGAATGGAAAACCTGTGTGAACAGTGTAAGCTAAGACTGCATGTGAAATTTATGTTATTGGCAATGACATAGCTGGCCCATCTTCTCAAGAGTTTATCCACTCTACCCATTAGGGCTTTAGCAGTTCCTGGGGAAAAAAACTAGCATCACTCCTGGGTAACATCAGCAGAGACAGTTACCAGGAGGACCACCAATATTATTACTCACTGCAATAAAAAAGCACTTCTTAAAATGTTTTTCCCACCTAATTGTCAAAACTGAATAATATTATCAGCTTTTTCATCCTTTGAGTATTTCTCTAATAAGAAAGCAGAGAGATGCACAGCAAATAAAAGCAGAAGATTTGAGGATGCAAAGCAATCATGCAAAATGACTTTCATATCAGTTCGATAAGCAGCTGAAATTTAATAACTACATCTCTCCTATGGTGCCAGATGAAAGTTTAATACTTTATGCTTCTGCTTCTTCTTTCTTTCTTTTTTTTCCTGCACGATGCTCATTCAGAACTGTAACTTTTCCTTTTATAGTCTATGAAGTGTTGGGAGGGAGGTTAGTGCAGTAGATTAATCAAAGCTCTGGAGAACAGATCAAAATTGAGCTTAGTATGGAGAATGATGTGCTTTCCCTCTTAACAAAGCTATCAAAAAAAAAAAATCTCTGGCAATCATAAAGAAAATGAACCAACATCCTCAACAAAAGTTAGATATCTTTGGGGATGTCCAATCTGGTTCAAAGTTCTTTCTATTATTCTCCCTACACCCTTGTTTCCATTCTGTAAATGTATAATTGACTATCTTGTTGAAATTTTAGATAACAGTGATAGTTTGGGAAAGTGCACATAAGATAGAAGCATTGTTTAACAAACAATGGTTTAGTGACTTTAGCAAAAGCCCATATGTTGGAATTGAAAGTCACAACTTCTGCCCTGGAAATAATTTTACCTGATTAATTTTTCTCATTTCTTAAAAGCATTAAAATTTGAGATTATAAGTTTTATAATTTAAAAAAAATGGATAGTGTAAGGATGGGTAGTTAATTTCCTATATTATAAGTTTGCTGTTTGTTTTTGTTTAATAAATATCAAACATGCTTATAGCCCCTAATAAATATTTTGAATATAATCAAGCCTTTATATTTCACTGGATGAAAATACCTGAGGGACAATGTATCTTTTTGTAAGAATTTTTTAAAAACTTTATAATATAGTATAATATATAAAGCCATTAAGGAGCTGGATAAAATATTTTTGAAAGTACATTAAGAAATATGATTTAGATTTAAGAGAGATAAAAACCTATGGATGGATGGCATAAAAGAATATTATTATCTATGCATCAGTCAAAACTAATAACAAATTCAAAAATACAGAGTCAAAAAGCTTTTAAAAAACTGGAATTGGTAATCTAAATGTTATAAGATAAAACAGACAAGGAAATCAAATATCTTTATAGATATTAAACACAATAACCTAAATTCCAGCCACTAATTATACTGTATGTTTTTCCAATACATTTAGAATATAATAAAATAGAATAGAGCTGGAAGGGATTTATTGTTTACTTTCTTTGGAATTTAGTGCAATCCTTTTTTTTCCCTTGTGAATACTGTTTTTAGATAAAGTATTCTTATTATTTCAAATATTTAGGCCAGGAAATAATACTAATAATATCAGCCTTTTAAGGTTAAAACTGGTGTCACTATTCATAAAATAATTGAGTTTACATAAAAATGTGATTTCTGAAACAGCCTCTCTCTTCTCTACCCAACTCTCCTTTTTACAGTATGTACATTATATTTAAAATTACTGACTCAAAAGGTAAGCTGGGGGGGGGTAGAGAATCACCTCCAATAACTTCCTGTAATTGTGAATTATTGTGAGGGAAACAGAAGGAAAAGATTTTGAAATTATGAGCCATTATGCAAGGGAGAGAGAGAGAGAGAGAGAGGCAGAGAGAGAATGAGAGGCAATGGGGGAAAAAAGACATCTCGGCTTCATGAAACACAGCTGACAAGCTCGACTAAATTACCCCCGGACCATTACAAAAATCACTTAATTGCCAACCATTTTGTTAGGTCAATTGACTCTAATTGAAAAAATAACAAAAAGCTTATTATGCTGCAAATGCGGCCATGGAAAATGAGTCTTCTGTTACGAGGAAACAATAATTCTAAATTTCAGCGCTGCTAACACTACAAAGTTCAATGTTTTCTTCTGACAGAAATCTACTATGTGGCAGAAAGCAGACGCTGTGCTTGTACAGATTGATATTTCTTTTAATTCCAGGTCCTTCTATCTTTCATGTTTGTTCCCCTTTCTCCATTATAAAAATACACCGTTTTCTTTTCTCTCACCTAATTTTTAACATTTCTTCTTCTTTGTATGCCAATATTCATGCTCCCTTATTTCCGAGGAATTGTTATGGGTTGATGAATGTATAGCCACTCTATGGTTTCTTGCTCACACTATGAATTTGCTTTTGGCAATCTGGAAATCACTGCCACACACACACACACACACACTCAAAATGCTGGGATGAAAGTGTTGACAGTCTGATGTTTTATTTTTTGTTTCTTTTTAATCTGTATATATTTATATCCTTTTAGGTACAGACAATGTTTCCCTGCAGTAATGCTTGAGATTTAATAGAATACCTGCAATGAAGAGAGACAAAATTGTAACCAGCTCTTGAATGGTACATTGCTATTATAATTAAAACTCTGGCTGGTGACTATAAGTGAAAGATTATTTCATATGGATACCTTTTCTTCTGCAGGATGGTTGAGGGGAGGGTGTAGCATTCCATTGCAATAAGTGGCCTGGAGCTTTCTTATTGTCCGATGTGCAGAACTGAATGTTAGAGATTTATGATGGGCCGGAGTTGAGAATTACTTAGCAAAGTAATTATTTTTTTGTCCATAGGAGCAGCTAGAGATGGCTGGAGCCTTTTGTTCTGTTGCGTCACTGTGAAGAGATAGGGAAATAACATGAAGTTCTAAGGGGCTCCGATGCATGATTAGATAGTTGCTCAAACCTCAAATTTGCATGAAAACATTTGCCTGATGAATTGTCCTCCTAACATCCACCTGTTTCATTTTTCTATAACAAATGGCTACCTTACCGGGATTGGAATGTGCAAAGGCCTTCCCCGCGAAACCCTGAAGCAAATGACAGGCCCCCTTCCTGCATTAAAACAGGTTGAGGGGAGAATAACTAGGGATTCAGAAACTGCCTGCATTGTTCCATGCTGCTCTGAATCACGGATTTAAAAATTGCCAGTGGTTTGGTGGCTCACTATGTCCGATTTTTATCAAATGTATCCATTTAATATACCCACCCGTTTTTTACTGTTTGAAATGTAAACCTTTCTGTCACTTATCCTGTATATAGGTATTAGGTATAGACTCCCATTTTTTCCCCCAGAGGTGTATAATCAATACAAGGTTCCTTTACCGTTATACTCTGAAAATGTATTTTACATTTTAAAATGTTCTTTCAGCAGGTTAGCCAAGACTTCAATACATTGCTGCATTTGTATGTAATTGTTTTCTTTGAAATGAGCATCATCGTGATTTCTACAGGTGCTAGGAAGGGAGGAAATGATGGCAGCAAGAGAATAAAGAGTATTATAAACAAAATTTGGAATAAAAAAATGATATGCAGGACATTATAGGCTCTTTGTATGTCATCAGGTTCTCCAAATAAATGTTCAAAAGGGATATGAAACAAGCAAACAAACAAACAAAAATATGGATATGTGTGTGTCATCCAATCCTGCAGTGTTAACAGATCAGGTTTGCAAGGTAGCAATTCTGTTTTCAGTATTTAAGAGAAGTCTGTAATTTTCACTCAAATCAATGAATACAGAAAGTAGGCAGAGAATGGAAGGAAGAGGAAATGAAGCAAAAAAACATTATTTGGTCATTTAAAAAAACAAAAGACAATGAACTGCTTCAACCAAAGACAAAAGGTTAAGCTGATAAAGGTTGAAAGGCAAAAGCAAAATTCAACCCTATTTGGAAAAGAAAAAGGGTATGCACATTCCAGAATGAGGCAATTTCTTTCAGATAAGGAGAAAAGCCCAACTGAGAGAAATAAAAGTGAGGAATGGTGAATTCTGTAACACTTGCCAGACCAATGAGCTTCATCAATTAATCACAGCAAAATAATCACCACCTACATTAAAGAATAATACATGAAAAGGACAGGGCAGAGCTTTAACTTATTCAGAAAGGGCTGACTCCTGAATCCCTCTGAGTCTTGACATGTTAACTGGGTAGCGACTAATTAGATGTCAAAAATTCATAAGCACTCTTTAATATTGCATATATCTGCAGCAGACATTTCAATATGAGAGCTGTATACACAGCGAAGTCACTATAGCATTAAAACACAGCAGGAGGGGAAGAATAAAAGGAAAACAATAAAAACAATGGCCCTTAAAAACTCCAGAGAATGCCTCTTTGGGAACAGTGTGCTTTCTTATTCAGAAAAGGTATCACCTAATAAGAATTATAGGCAAAAAGAAAAAACAATCCTGTTCCATGCTGCGTGGACGGAAAGAGGAAAGGACTGACTTATCAAAGAAACAGCCAGGTAAATAAGAATTTACTATGCATGCACAATGAGTATTACACAGTGCCTTGACACAGGGCAATAATGAAAGACATGCTATTGTAGTATCCATCCAGGGACTTTTCCCCCCTTCATTTTTCTTCCTTGTCTCTCTTGAGCAAAGAAGAAGTGATGTTCCTTGGCAGCTGCCTCCTGTTTCAAGCCATTTCACATAAGACAGGAAGAATCTGAAGTTTAGTATATTAAATAAGTGAGTTAGTTTTCTCTCGGTTTGGCAATCTATACATTGCTTGTGCATATGCAATGTATCTGAGACAGACAACACTGTATTCGGTATTGGGGGGGGGGAATTAAACCTGTCTAGGGAAAAATAAAGGATAGGANTTGGGGGGGGGGAATTAAACCTGTCTAGGGAAAAATAAAGGATAGGATTTAGATCAGAAAACTGTTAAATTGTAAATAGCAATTATATAAAGCAATATATTATTACTCAAATCCTTTAATTGATGCTCTGAAGAATGGCAGTTGATTTTTCTGAGTTACATTTCTTTCTACACTAACATTTTATTTTACATTTTGACCCTAAATATTGTTCTTCTCTCAAGATTTCTGGTTAAAGTTCCTGTCCTGCATTCCTCAGAAATAAAAACAGCATGGGAACATTAGTCTGTGCTCCATGCATCCTACTTCTAAATTTTTTACTCAGAAATATGATAGGTCTTACTCCTCTAGAACTATTATAATAATATAAATATAGCACTATAATTTCAGATACAAAAGATGTCACTTTAAAAATGTTGCATTATTAAGACAATATCTTTAAAATGACCTTCTGTATGAAATTGGTGTTTGTTATGTTTCTCTGGAGGAGCATCTTTTAGAGACAATAGAGCTCTAATTGTATAGCATTGGTGTATGTGTAATAATAAACTACACAACTGATTAGAGCCTTCATATTCAGACATTCCTCCATGTGATGTCGAATCATTAAATCACATTAAATCACAGGAAAGAGAATGAGATCTGATTTAATGATCCAACCATGTAAAGTTGATGGTCAATCTTTAGCTGGATACTTGAGGATACTTTTTTTTGTCTTTTACTACATTTTCTTCCCCTACAAGACCCCCTTATGATTGGTATTAAAGTCAGAATGAACTGACTACATTCTGCTTATTTTTACTGATTTGTATTTTCTTTGTCTATAAATAAAATACGCTTGGAATATTATTGCCTTCTCCAACTTCAGCCCTAAATATTTGTTTTTTGTGAATCTCTTTCAGAATGAATGATTGGAGTTTTCAGCATTTCTTTCCTGCAAACATTTTTAACTGCACATTTTTATGACTTCTTAATAGAAATGCAAGCATTAATGTGACATCATTAAACTGCTCCCACAAGTCTCGCCTTGCAAATTAGAAAGCATTTATGAAGACAATACAAACATCCTGTTTCTGTTACACAATAGAGGTGGGATCAGAATAATTTTGATCTGTTTAATAGGTTCTACCAATGCATAGTTTATATTTCTTCCTACCTTTATCCCTTGGGCATGAGATCAATTTTGTATGTCTATGAGAGGCTTTTCATAAGACTAGTTCTTTTTCACATGGAAGAATATTTGCTTTTGAATTTTTAAAAAATACATACATTGCAAATTCTTTTAAAATAATTTCTTAAATACTTTTGAGCTATAGTAACTTGATTCCCCCCCCCTTTTTTTTTGTCTTTTACAGTGACTCCATATTTATGGGGTAAGCAAGGTGAAGTTGCTTTAATACAGGTGATGATCACTGGACATGCAGCAGTCTTAAGTTAATGAAAGACTTTTATTTATTATGTTAATAATTAATTTATATTATTTTCTTTATCCAAACCTGATATTTTTAGAATATTCTACTATCATTAAAATAGCTGGAATGGGAAGACTAAATGATGAGATGAGTGCAAATACATTTTCCTTTCTTCATAGTAAATATTCCAGGAATATTGTTGGGGTAAAGCATGGGATTTTTTTTTTTCTCAGTGTTTCCTAACTTCCAAAAAGAACTTCTCTTTTGTATCTGATTTTCAGGTAGATTTCAGATATATCTCAGACCTGGAATGAGTGAATTCCATCAAATGACAATCCCAAATCAATACTGTACACCTGAGCTGAGAATTAGGCCTTCCAATTCATCATGCTAAGTTTCTGTGTTAAGATCATCCTTGCTTTTCTTACTTTTCTTTTTCTTTTTAGCTCTATTTCAGAGCTTGTGGCAGATTTTTCTGAGTGACAGTTTGTCCATCAAAATATTCCCGTTATATGTTGTAATTTAACTCACACATTGTTTTTTATCCTAAGGTTGCACCCCCTACCACAGATTCATAGATCTAGTCTTTCTGATAATGGTCTGATTTTCTCCTGGTTTTTGAGAGGAAGAAAGAAAGAATTCATCAACATTTTAATGAGGAGCAAGATATTTATCTTATTAAATCTTACAAGTTTTGCCCTGTATTATGTGATATTCTCTCCAGAATAAAAATGGAACTCCAGAGTCAAATACTCTGGAACTAATATCCCTCCCTCCTTCAATTTCATTCTCTCTCCCTCTTTCTCTCTGTCTCAGATTCATCCTTTACATTTTGTCTTGTTAGTTCTTTTAAGAAATTTGACTCCTTTATGGCTTCATTACTTTACCTAGTTTCTACTCTGACTTATCAAAAGCTGAGACAGGTTGACAAAGAGTATCTGGCAACTCAGGATTATTTTAGGGACAGAGAAGGAAGGAAAGGAGGGATGGATGAGGAAGGAGGGAGGAAGAATAAAAAAAAGAAAAGAAAAAAGAAAGAAAGAAAGAAAGAAAGAAAGAAAAAAAGAAAAAAAGAAAGAAAGAAAGAAAGAAAGAAAGAAAGAAAGAAAGAAAGAAAGAAAGAAAGAAAGAAAGACATCTACCAAAATTACAGTGAAGGTGCCATCAGAATTATCTGGGGAATCATAAGAAAAGTTGAAATCAGTTGAAATTGCATGATTTAAATAATAGATGTTAATAATATAAAAATAATTATTTGTGCTAGCTAGTAACAGCGAAGGTAGTTGTAGGTCCAAGTCAAAGATATCCTTCATAAGCATGCTATACACAAAGGTAAGAAAATGTTATTTGATTTAATGTAAGTTAAATGTAGATCTACCAAAATTAATGCAAACAGGTTGAATATTTCCCATGTACTAAATCAAGGTTTCTTCCATCATTAAAAAGGTTTCAGTTCAGTGATAATATTTGGATGGGTTCTTAGACTTAGAAGTTTACATGCAGCACTGAACTCTGCCTTTTTTCATTCATGCTTAATTGTAGTTGTTTCTAAATAGCCAATTATATTACCAATGTTATACAAATGTCTGTCCCCTTTTTCTTTAATCTTTGAAATGATCTGCTGGCCTTGCTGAGCCTCATTCTTGTCTATTCATCCAAGCTTCTATTTTGCCAGCCATTACAAGGTCAAAGAAAAGAAAAGCATATTCTACCTGCCTTTCACATTCCTGGTAAGTGGTAAGTTATCCAAGTGGACTCTGAAGTATGAAATTATAAAGTAGACTAAGTATGGGGAAGGCGCATTGAAAGCAATGATAACATTTACCCTGCTCCAAATCTGAATGCAATATTATAGGATGCATTAATTCTTCATGTAATCTTTAAATTGGTTGGGTCCTTGTCAAAAATTGTGTTTCTGATATTCCACTTGAAAAATTTCTGTGATTATGTTCTATGCTCTGGGTGAAAACTTATTGTAATCCTTGCATTTTGAGTCCCCACTACAAACTAAGTTGGGGATGGAGGGAAAGACACATGGTACATTTTAAAAGGATCTTAAATAATTTGCTTTTCAAGACACTTGTATAATTATTTCTCTGTATAATTAGTTTTCTATAAAGAGGTTGTATCTAAATGGGGAATAAATTTATCCTGCTATTTTAAAATATACTTTGTGTAAAGCATTTAAACAGTAACTATTTTAAACCACCTTGCTGTCCTCAATTCCTATAGTTTACATTATCTTACTACCTATGGGAAGGAAGTATTTTATCTTCAGACTTCATACACTGGTAGAATCTACAAATATCTGATTTTTCTACTTCCATGCATGCATTGAATTAATTGTTGCAATATACAGTACTACAAAAAATAAGTTTACTTTAATATAAAATAATTTACTGTTAGTGTAATTATTACAACTTGTGATAATAGAAAATATAACTGAAAATCCTGAGCAAAAACCAAGAGAAAGATATGAAATGGGCAGAATGCACCATGAAAAGGACAAATAACAGATGGACAAGCATAATTCAAAAGCAAATGCCAAATATTAGAAGAAACAACAGAGTTGGCTAACATATTGGCACAATAGTAAAATAAATTCAAAAGACCAGTACAATTATATAAAGTCTTTCCAAAGGAAAGAAAAGATTGGCATTTGTATTTAACCTTAAATAAGCCTGAATGAATTGATTATTCTTTTTTGATGAAAATGCGTATTTGATTGTTTAGTAGTGTCTCAAAATTACTCTTATACATGGGCTTGGGCTGCATTGATGGAAACATTTAAATGTTAGAAAGATAATTTAAATGGTCACATGTCTAAATTTACAATTCACTGTTGATTCCACATACAGTTATAATTTTTATTATCTCATCTGAAGCACATAGAAAAGAGATACAGAGAACGCCCTGGTGTCCACAACAAATGACAAATCATTATGTCAAAATTATGACATATGCACAATAATATCAATTGCATATTTATGTTACAAGAATAACATAAATATGCAATACAAGAATGTAAGAAGTAGCATATTTTCATCATGTATATGTTCTTTCCTCCCTTCTCCCAATATCTCTTGTTCCTCCTAATAGATAATCAGAGTTGGAAGGTCATCTTGTCCAACTACCTGCCCAACCAGGAGACCCTGAACCATTTCTGACAAATGGCAGTCGAATCTCTTCTTGAAAGTCTCAAGGGATGGCACTCCCACAAATTACGAGGGCAAGCTGTTCCATTGCTTCATTTCTTCTTATTTCCTTTCTCCTTATTTCCAGGTTAAATCACTCCTTCTTCAGTTTCCATCCATTATTCCTTGTCTGGTCTTCGGGTGATTTAGAAAATAGCTTGCCCCCCTCCTCTCTGTGGAAGCCCCTTAAATATTGGAAGACTGCTATCATGTCTCCCCGGTCCTTCTCTTCACAAGACTAGCCATGCCCGGTTCCTGCAACTGTTCTTCATATGTTTTAGTCTCCAGTCCCCTATTCATCCTGGTTACTCTTCTCTGTACTCTTTCCAGAGTATCCTGTGGGTATTCTTGTGAGATAGGTGAACTGATATTGATAACATTCATTTCAAAAGTTTAGATGAATTGGATCTTTGGAGTCCTTGTAATAAAAGCAATAAATGACAGCTTTCCAAGCCATCTTTTTGTAACTTGCCATGAGATAGAAATGGAAACACTAAAATAAGTATCCTGATTTTTAAGCCAAAAGCACCACATTCAATATTTGATTATATTAAAAAAATAACTATAGGGAGAAAAAAATATTCAGCTTTTTTCCTATTGGTTCTTAAATTGATGAAAGCAAATTTAGTTTCAAATTTTCTTTCATAAGATTCTAAATTTCCTATTTAGATGAAATAGGAAATTCTTAATTTATTTAGTTAAAGGGGTGAATTGAAAATCATCCCTCAGCTTCCCTTTTTAATGTATCATTAGATTCCAAGGACAGATATCAAGAGGCAACTTCTTCCATTGTATTTTCAGATTCAGAAGAATGATCAACCAGGGGAACATTGATCTGAATGTAGAATCATCCCCCCCCCAAAAAAAAACTAAGCTAAAAGGGGGGTTGTTAATATTTCTGCAGAGTTGCCTTTCTTTACATGGGTTATCAAAGGATTTATTACTGTAAGAGCTCAGTTTACTAATCTACTTTATTCCAAGATTTAGCACCATTGTTAATGCTTGCTCTGTTCTTTCCCCACAAAACCAATAACCCATATGCAAGTAATATTGCTAGATATTGTGTAGTATGTCAGAAGAAACGTAAAAGGTAGAATGCAGTAGACAAAGAATATTAAAGAGATCTGAATAATCAAGAATGAATGAGTGATAAATACATATGGATTAGTTGTAAAAGTGAGTAACCAGGATAAAATAAGTGATTTGAAGTGGTTTAGTGATATAGAAATAAACAATATTAAACTGCAAATCCAGTATATAAAAGGAAATAGGAAGACTAGGAAAGTCCAGAACATCATTATGAAGTCTCAAAAATGTTCACACACAGATCATGATAATATCATGCGTATGGCACAATTACATTATGATTTTATAATTATGAAACAGGTATGTAAGTCATATAATTTGTGTGATAACATAATTTTTAAATCATCATGATAGGACACAGTTGATGAGATCCTCAGAAAGAGAATACTGAGAATTAGAAAGAAAGAAAAAGTAATATAATGTACTGACATAGGGAAAATAAAGATGGATCGCAAAGATAGAAAAATGAATCATATTTGTGCCAACTAAATTTGTCTATATTTCCCTTTTCTCCCCTCCTTCTACCATGTTTCTCATAAGATAAGGCCTGATCTTTTTTTTTTTTTGAGCTCTGATAATGTTTTAAATGTTTTATGTGTTTCAATGTTTTAAAATAGGCCTAAATTTGGAGGGAGGGGCTTAATTTTATTTTATGCCTAAAAAACATGCTGGGAGGGTGTATTGTTGGAGAAACACGGTATCTTATATACATCAGAGTTCATATCTGCAAATACAATGCAAATATGGTTAAATTCTACAACGTGCAGATGTGCTAACATTTTATCAAAGTTTTTTTCAAAATAATAACGTGTAGGTTCCTCTCTTCTTCCACTTCATTCTTGAAGATATATGAATACTATTAGAATGTCAGTAAATGCAGCAAGTGAGTAATAATATTCGGTACCTAAGAGATCACATTTTTTTTACTGTTGTTAAAATGTAGCAGATTTCCCATTGACCCTGTCAACAAGTATGAGAAGCTAATTTGCTAGCTCAATGACTCATCATCAGTTCAGCTTACATGAAACTGACAAAGGTCAACCATTTAAAGAAAGTATTTGGTTTCAATACTTAGATCCAAGAGTTTTGATAGTTTCTGTGATTCTATGATTGATTTAATGCAAATTTGCCTAATTACATCGCTAAACTCAATACTTTATTTGCTTTCAACTGCATCAGAAAATTATTATGATTTAATAAAAGCAACAGTGATACTTTTGAACTATTTCCAGTCTCAACACAATTCTGGACAAGTCATTCTATGACTTATAAAGTATTTGGAATTTTTGGAGTCAGGATTAAGAGATGCTATTTCTGGAGAATTGTTGATGTTTGCTATGCATTTTTTTGGTTTAGCTGCCAGGTTCTCTTCCATTTTGGTGAACAACTAAAGCCCCTGTCACACTGCAGCAACGGATGGAAAGAGGATGTAAAATGGAGAAAAACACTTACCATCCATTGGTTAACGCGATGCTTCCGTTCTGTACTCACTGCCTCCGTTTTGCTTCCTCTCTATCCGTCCAGCATCCGTCTATTGACATTTCATCCGCTCAAAAGGTTTTGAGCTGCTCAAAACTTTTGAGCGGAAAATGTATCAAACGTGTCCATTCTGCATCCGCTAGGCATACGGGGGACATCCGTTACTCATCCGCTATATCCGCTAGGCATCCGCTGCGCATCCGCGCAACTCGAATCCGCTCCAGCAGTAAACAGACGCAGGGAGGAAGCGGAACGGACGCGGAACGGACGCGCAGCATTAGTAGCAAGGACGGAGAAAGGATGAAAGTGGATGCAGTACGCAAAGAAAGCATTTAAAACAGAAAAAACGTTTGCAGAGGGGACCTATCTCGGATATTAAGGATGTCTAGAGGATGCCTAGAGGATGAAAAAGGATGCTTCCGTTCCGCATCTGCTTTCCATCCGCTCTGCGTCCTCCCCCCGTCCGTTCCTTTCCGTGTTATCCGCTCTGGTTATGCAAATTTTTTCCCCTTTTGAGAGCGGATAACAACAGATGGAACATTTTTCTCGTCCGCTATGTCCTTTTTACAAACATTTTGCATCCGTTGGGCAGTGTGACAGGGCCTTTACATTTCAAAAGACAGCAATCTTGAAACAGAGGCAGGAAGGAATCTCACAATAATTCCAGACCTTCCTGGAAGAAACTTTAAGAAACTAAAAGGAGTAGAGGGGAAAAGTATTTTTTATTGATGGAAGTGCTAAGCACTTAGATTTGGGCTTGACTTTTCAAAGAATATAACACTGGTCTCCATAGAAGACAGTTATGAAAATAATAGGAACAGGAGTGTAACCAAGACCTGCTCAATCAACATAGCCTAATCTAGTGAAGCGACTCTCAGCCTGTGGACTCAGAGTAGATATTCAGATTAAGTATTAAAACACCAACATGTCATTAGAATTAATGTGCTTTTCTCCCTATTAGCTTGCAATTGCACATCCAGCCAACTCTAATGAAAACTGAGATGAGTTAAAGTTAACCCTTAATAATCTCAGTACATCTAGTTGGGGAAATTTAAGTCTAACAGACTGAAGAAGAGATTATCACCATTAACTTTTAGTCTTAAGGTACGGAATAAGTTGCATGAAATAAATAAAAAATAAACCTCATGAGAAAATTAGTCCACTAGAAGGAAATGCCCCCACTTTTCTTCTTGCCCCCAATATGATCATTATAAGACTTTGCATTAAATTAAGGTGGAAATGATAATGCAGGTTAATATCTATCTTGGCTCTGTCTTCTCCTACTTGGATGGATACTTCTCATGTTTTGTTTTGTTTTTTTTTGCCTGTGGAAAATCAGTCTCATTCTCAACCAACAGCAAGGCCACAACATGGATCATGGATCCAAAAACAAATAAACAAAAAAACATGCCAGTAGAATCAGCAAGGGCAGATAGTGAAGACTTAAGGCCTGCTGCTGAGGACTGTGAGTTCTCTGTTCATTCAGAGACCTTCAGACATTCTGTTGTTTCTTCAGAGAAACAAGAATGGATTCAACTATCTACATAACAGTTCACGATGGTACCTTTTGCTCTGAAGAAAGATTACATTAGACAGGGCACAACATCCAGGATCTCTGTGTCCTTGCCTCCCACCACCCAACACCAAAGATTATGCCCATGCCAATGCATGTGTTTGTTTTATACAGGTCCCTTTTGGTACAACACTGCAACCAATTTAAATTTCCTAAGTGGGAACAAGAATCTCCATTAGTAAATATGGGTGAAGGCAATGAATTATTGTTCTATTGAGAAACCTATGGGAGCTTTCTGATTACATGATGCATTCTGACTTTTTACTCACATGGTGCAAAGATATACAATAAAAATGTACATGGCTACCATATTGGTGGATGGGAGAGCAACAGCTTAAAGAAATATCTAGAGTAATCATGCATTACATAGAACTCTGATACTATAACCGCTCAACAAAAAGAGCAAAAAGAAGGCCATGTGTGCTCCCTCAAAGCATTTCATAAATCTTCAAAAACAATATTTTCTTCAGAAGCCTCCTCCCTGCCACCATCAACTATGAGAAAATGTGAATTTAAAAATGAATAGATGATACCACCTTTTATTTATGAATTCCCATCCCTTAGAATTCATGCTAATTCCTTGGATCTTCAACTTCTTTTCCCTTCCCCCTCACTTCACTTATATCTGGCAACAAACTGTAGTTTGCAGGGGGGGAGAAGCAAGGAGGGAAGGTTTTTATTGACGAGAGAAGTAAATCTTTTTGTTGCCAAAAAAGGGAGAGGGAGAAAAAAAAATCTTAATAAAGATCAGTCAAATAGCTGTATATTTTTAATATAAGTGGTGTTCAGCCTTGCTGAGAATGCCAAATATACCTTTATTCACTTCTTTTTTAAATAAAGTGACAAATTCCCATTCTTAGTCACTGGAGCACAAAATTAGCACAGTGCTGTAGGGAAAGGTCAACATGGAAAGAAATAAACAAGAGGTGAGAGATCATGACCTGTGCATGAAATGGATGCACACACACACACACACACACACACACACACACATACACAGACGAAAAAAGAAAAACCCCACACACTAATTTTTCCTGTCCATCCATTTTAGATATTTTTTATAGTACAAAAAATTATGTAAAAGCTATTCAACACCACAGACAATACTGCTACCCTTCAAAAAGACCTCAACTGTGTATCAGAATGGTCAAACAAATGGCAACTTCAAATCTCAAACAATCAATGCTCTGTCTTACATATTGGTAAAAAAAAATCAGAAAATAAAATACAGAGCTGAATAGTCGAGACCCTTGTTGATGATCCAAACTCTGTCAAGGACCTGGAGTATTCATCTCTAATTGACCTAAGTATTACAGCCCACTGTAACTACATAGTGAAAAAAGCATTAACCTAATCCTATGTAGCTTTTTCTTCTGTAATATCACACTACTAAACTAGAGCATACAAAACATTTGCAGACCAATACTTGGAATATAGCTCATCAATCTGAAACCCACATTACATATCTGATATAACACAGTTGAGAAAGTCTAGAAATATTTCACAAGAAGCGTTACTCAACTCCTCTACTTGTTGCAGAATACCTTATGCCACCAGATTTGAAATTCTAGACCTAGAAAATCTAGAATACTATGCTGCCTTTAGTCAATCTAAGTATAATATATAAAATTAATACCTGCAATGGTCCTTCCGGTACAACGAATACTTCAGCTTCAACCCAAACAATACAAGAGCACACAATAGATGCAAACTCAAGGCAAACTGCACCGAATTTTGATTGGGAGGAGATACGAACTTCCAGCAACAAAGTTGTCAATGTTCTGGAATGCCTCTACCTGACTCTATGTGGTTTCTTCCCAAACCCCAAAAACTTTAACCTTAGATGCCTACTATTGACCCCTCACCCCTTTCCTAGAGGTCTGTAGGGGGCATGCATAAGTGCACCAACATGCCTGCTGTCCCTGTCCTATTGTTTCTTTTTTATTTTTCTTATATGTATCCATTTCATGTATTCATAACTATGTTTATACTTATATCTATTATCTTATAACCGCTTCACAAAATAAATAAATAAATAAAAAATTTCATTTACACGAATGCTGCAAATTCAACATGAAATTGGATCATGTTTCTCGAAATTTGGCCAAATTCATGTTTTTGGGTGGATGTTGCTTTCGAGTGGTATTTATGCAGAGTTCCACCTGGAGATTTTCTCTGATGAGAGAAAGACAAGACAACATAGCTGTCTTCCTATCATAATACTGCAACATTATCTTAGTTCAGTGCATGAAAGAGAGCATGAGTGAGTTGTACGAAACAGCCTTTTGGCTTGCTATTTTTTTAAGAAACCCCACCACTTCATTTTCTTTCATGATTTCTTTCTGTTTTATTTGTTTATTAAATTTATAATACTTGTATATAATGTATACTATGTTTGTATGTATATACATTTTGTATTAAAATGCATTTGTCCCATTAGAAACAATTGCTCTTTTACCAGATACAAGGAGAAAAAACACATTGGCCTTTAACATTAAGTGATATTACTTTCATTGAACACAAAGTTTGTACAATGGCTGTTTACATAGGGCTATTTATTTAAAGCTCTAAATAAATATGGTCCCTGATAATAAATAAAACAGATTAAACCTCTTTCATACGCCCAATAGAATACCTTTATTTCAGCAGCTGAGAACCACAGTTTTAAACATTGTTTCCCTTTCCTTCATAGGATTTGCTCATACTTTGGTCTCTGTATGCTTTATATTAGAAGCAACAACATATATTTACATTTTTCTGACAACTGGCACACTGAATTTTAGCAGGTTAAGAGAATGTTTGAGGCCAACACAGCAATCAAAACTGGTTGCTCAGATGATTTAACCAGACACACATATTTAAATAAACAGACAGACAGACAAGCAGACAGACAGGCAGATAGATAGATATAGATGATATAGATATAGATAGATGGATAGACACACATTGATTGCTGGAAATATGACTTCAGCAACAGAGTGGTCAATGTCTGGAATACTCTACCTAACTCTGTGGTTTCTTCCCCAAACCCCAAAAACTTTAATCTTAGACTGTCTACTATTGACTTCACCCCTTTCCTAAGAGGTCTGTAGGGGGCGTGCATAAGCACACTAATGTGACTTCTGTCTCTAATTGTTTCTTTTTATTTTATTTTTCGTATATGTATACATTTTATGTATTCATAATTATGTTTATACTTATACCCGTTATCTCATAATTGCTTGACAAATAAATAAATAAAATAAAAATAAAATAAAATATAGTAGGAAGGCACCAAACTGCATTATACCACAAGAGATTCAAGTAATCCAGGAACTTTTGTGAATACACATATCGATTATAGAAGCCAGTCTGCTTTCTGAGAAATCAATCCTAAATCTTGTGGGTTTGGAATGAAATTTTACTGCATTCTGTAATATTAGAAATTCTGAAGTTTATGTATGACCCCTTCTTGGAAATAAATATGACGGAGATGTTTTACCTTGTCAAGTTCAGCTTATTTAAAAAAAAACAAAAACAACCAATATAGTCTTTAAAATAATCCTTAAAATAATAATGATAAACCTGGGGGTGGCAGAAAGGCTGATTGACATGAAAGGTGGAGTCCACAGGTATGGTGATACCCAAGGATACTAGTTCACCTATCATAGTTTTCATTTCATACTGGAATCCTCATAGTGATTAGATAAGCAGTAGGAGTTAATCAGGTGTTTTACAAAGCAAATTTAAATGCAAACGATTTCCGGAAAAGGTACATTCATTACTATTAATTCTTGGTTTTAATATAATATAGAAATGCATTTAGTATAGAAATAAATTTTAAATTGTAACATCATGCTATAAACTGTGTCCTTTTGTATCTGTGTTGTAGTACTGCATGCATAGGACTGCAGAATTTGTGTCATGGTATTGGAATGCATATTTTGTCACCTGTGAGGTGGATACCCATGGGCCCAAGAAAAATTCCTTAGACTAAAATTAATTCTTAACATCTGTTAAAAAATCTGTTAATATATGATCAAAACTGATGATTGTGAATTATTTTAAAAAGTGAGATCATTGCTTTATGATACATAAACTTGACAGCCTTTGGTAAGCAAGTTTTGCAGATTTATACATTGTTCAGATACCTGCTAAACCAGCTTGGCCAGAATTAACAGGTATATGCAAAATCAGCATGGACATCCTTAAATGTAACGTTGCTTTTCTTAAGGCATTTTTAATTATCTTTTAAATATTGTCAATATTCAACTTGACATTAATCTAAAATGAATGGCTACTATTATTCACATCTCCCTTTGTTCTCTCTCTAGGATCAAAGGCAATGTACCATAAGGTGATGCAATTGCTGTGACAGGATACTGCCATGATGTCCTGCTTATGGTTTCCTATTGGCATCTGAATGATCACTATGAAAACAATCTTATTACATTATCTATTTGAAAAATTGTCCAGTCAAAATCCATTCTTTACAACTATAAGAGAAAGGCTCTTGATGTTGTTCATTCATAGTTAGGACCTGGATAGCAGATTAAGTTATACACTATCATATGTTCATGGTCTTTGACTTGAAGAAAGATTACTTTTAGAAACCATTTCTTAATTAGTTAAGAAATCCATAACATAACATCCATAATACAAATTAAATTATGCATCTGTAATTTATAATATGCATTTTTACATTCAATTTATCTAACTGGCTTCTTCCAATATTCTAACTTCAACTACATAGGAATGCATCCCTATGCATTTTAAATATAATTTGTAAGTGAACCACATATGTGTGTGTACATCACCAGCATTTTACCTGTTCATTTTAATTTTTATTCATCCCACACATTTCGGATTGTATTGGTTTATGCACCAATAGAATGTATGTTTATGATTGTCCTAAGTTGCTAATCTTTTGGGAAATTTCATGAATAATAATGAAGATTAGTGTTCTGTTTTCAGTTTAGCAACAAAGCTAGAATTAAGAGTATGATAACCAGGGTGGGATTCAAAAATCCCAGGAGCTGGTTTGCTGCCCAGTTTCTGGGTGAGCATGTCCATGGTGGGTGTGGCCTACCAGAACTCCTGGGAGAGCTATTTTTCGCCTTCTCAAGGGTCCAGAGGCTTCCCTTGGGCGTCTGGGAGGGCAAAAACAGACACCCCAGGGCTCTGGAGGCCCTCCAGAAGCCAGAAACAGACCTACTTCCAGTACTTCCAGAAGGCCTGTTTTTTCTCCCTCCCAGAGCCTCCACATGGACCCTGCACTTATTTGTATCCAAACAGGCCTCATGGAAACTCCTGGGAGGGGAGGGGTGTCCAGGGCCAGCCGGATGGTTCAAATACTGGTTTACCAAACCAGATGCAAATTTATGATCTGGTTCACCTGAACAGGTCTGAACCAGTCAAATCCCACCCCTGATGATAACCCAGTCTAAATCAAATGCAGTAATTGGTTAATCTAAATTTTCAGGAAGCAAATATCAGGGAAACAGAGGAACACATTGCAAGGAGGATGTTCAAAATGGGCACAAGGAAGCTATTAAGAGAGAACATTGTGAGAACACAGAAGGCCATTGTGCCTTCTGTGTTCATGTGGTTTTCATCTTTCATCTTCCCTTAGCCTTTTCTCTATAGATAGTGGAACACTTTCCCTCATTTCACAATCAACTGTGCTTGGTCTTAAGCAAGAAGATTCTTGCAAACCTGATTTGGATCTTGACAAAATTTCCAGAATAATCATGTCTCTTTCTTGAGACTGAGAGTCAAGTTGGAGGTTGGAGAAGAGAAGTCAGAAGTGGCTAAAATTGGGTGGAGATACTTCAGCACAATTCCATAAAAAGGTTGGTCAACGTTGTTAGGGACTTCCTGAGGTTCTACATTCCAAAGATGGTCCCCCACAAGATAACTTTATGATTACACAATTATCCAATGGTTATTTGTTGAATTTTTCAGATGGAGTAAACAGGTGATAACTGCAGAGGTGGTTTTCAGCAGGTTCTGACCAGTTCTGGAGAACCAGAAGCAGAAATTTTGAGTAGTTCAGAGAACTGGCAAATACAACCTCTGACTGGCCCTGCCCCCATCTATTATTTGCCTCCTAAGTCCCAGCTGATTGGCTGGTTCTTCTTTTGTTGCCCTGCACAGTAGAATGGAGCTGGAAAGCAGGTTACTGGGCTGGGGAAGGAATGGGATTTTGCAGTTACCTTCCCCCAGGAGTGGGATGGGAATGGAGATTTTACTTTTTCCCCTGCCATGCCCACCAAGCCATACCACACCCACTAAGTCATGTCCACAGAACTGGTAGTAAAATTTTTTGAATCCCACCACTGGATAGGAGAGGACCACTTTTTGGTTGGTCCTCTTCAAATTAAAATGGCAGTAGCAATAATGAAAAGTGGGAACAGTATCTGACAGCAATACCAATGTATAGACTGATTAAAGTTGATTAGATTCCCACTGTATTGTTTTCTGGGAAACTGTAAGAAGTGGTTTGATATAATCTTCTCCCAGAATTTCAGGATTCTGCTTTTACTTTCAAGCGTAGTTCTAATCCTGGAAATCTCTACAGATTTTCTATCCAACTACTAACCAAGCCTCTCTCTCTCTCTCTCTCTCTCTCTCTCTCTCTCTCTCTCTCTCTCTCNCTCTCTCTCTCTCTCTCTCTCTCTCTCTCTCTCTCTCTCTGTGTGTGTGTGTGTGTGTGTAATTCAGCTCATATCCTGAAAAGACTATGGTGAATGATGTCAAAATGCTAGTAATTTTATAATATGGATTTAATATTTATTTGTGACAGATCTGTCTAACTCCAGTGAGAATGGAGCATTTGAATGAACAATAAATAATACCCACAGTAAACAAAATATAAATGTGATCTTGCAAAATCATGTTTATTGTTATTATTAATTGTACATATAATCTACTTTAATTGTAAACAGAATTCATTGACACAAATAAGCTGGAAGTAGTGGTATACCTAAAGCTACTTTAATAAAGATAAAGGAATCAATTAGCAAAATAGCAAACTGCTACTAAGAAATATGAGGAATGGGAAGACAGTCCCTTCTGAATAAATAGCTGACATTTTTATAGTGTTCATATTTTGGATAATTTTGAAGAATGTCTTGCTATCCATATTGTTTTCATTTGTACAGAATATGTATGTGTAATAAAATTAATTTATGGAACATAATTACCAAATATATTACAGATAGGTTGTTGATCATTTAATCATTTGCAGAAGTAATATTATATTTTAAAATGTCTGCAAATAACATGGAAATCTACCTAACACTTTAGTTGTCCTATTAATTTGATAGCAAACTTTTCTTTTGGCACACATGGAGTAGCAAAGAAAGAAGATATATAGGGAATGGGGAATTTTGCCTTGAAGAACAGAAGGAAGAGCAGCTAATAATGTACTGGTCAAGTAAGTGGATCTTGAACCCTGGTCAAGAAACTATTCTGAGTAAATGTTACATGAAGATAAAGGGAAGGAAGAGAGGAAGCATACTTAGACTTACACAATTTATTGCTATCACAATAAAAGTAATCCTGACCTATATGGCATTAGTTTCTCAGTTTGGTTTACTTCATATGGCTGACATAAGGGGATACCTGGCCAGTCTGAATCATCAAATCAACCCCAGGATGACAGATGTCACAGAGAGATAATTCTCACACGTCTGTTCTAAAATCTTTGTTATGTTAACACAGACCCATCCCTCAGATTAGAAAAGAGATAAACAAAAGGGTAGCCCTACTTATTTTTAAATGTACTTCTTTCTAATGTGGGTGTTTTTTTCTGAACCAAGTAACTTTGTGCCCAATTGCACAAAGTGGCTTTTTTCTGCATTCAACACAGAAACATCAGGGACCATGCCTGCATCAAGACTATTGTTCAGTAACAGAGGCACACTCCCTGCTAACATATTTACCGAATAAGAATATTTCTTCTGGAAAAAAAACTTTGAGAAAACAGATTTCCATTAAGACAGCTCATTTTAAAATTCAAGGACTACAATCAACTGGGCTATGTAGAAAAAAATAAATTTTAAAAAGTATATATCTCACGAACACAATACAGAAGCCTGATGATGGCAGATGAGATTCTGCCCAAACGTTGCTACAACTTTAAAAGCACAACTATAATGACGTGGGAAAATACCTGAACAAAGCTGAATCCCATACATATAGATACCAATGAAAACTTAAGAAAATATATATATTCTTAAGTTTAATATATAATATATATATATTCTTAAGTTTAATATATAATATATATATATTCTTAAGTTTTTGAGGGTATTTATATGTATGGTATTCAGCTTTGTTCAGGTACACACAGATGAACACAATAACAAGCCTGATGATGACAGATGAGATTCTGACAAAACGTCGCTACAAGTTTAAAAACACAACTGATGTGGGAAAATACCCGAACAAAGCTGAATAACATACATACATACATACATAATTTGTTTTTTTAAGTTTTTGCGGGTACTTACATGTATGCTGTTCAGCTTCCTTCGGGTATTATCCCACATCATTGTAGTGCTACTTTAAAGTTGAAGCAATGTTTCGGCAGAATCTCATCTGCATCATCAGGCTTCTGTATTGAGTTCGTATGATACGAACATGTGTTGCTACAACTTTAAAAGCACAACTACAATGACATGGGTAATACCCAAAGGAAGCTGAACATCAAACGTTTCAGCAGAATCTACATCTGCCATCATCAGGCTTCTGTATTGAGTTTGTATGTGGGTCAGGGGTATGGCTGTGTGTGTGGTCAAATGCGCTGTGAGACCCTGACCCACATAACATAATATATTATATATTTATATTATATTTAAATATATAATATATATATATTTGTTTTCTTAAGTTTTCACGGATATTTATATATATGGTATTCAGCTTTGTTTGGGTATTTTCCCACGTCATTATAGTTGTGCTTTTAAAGTAACTTAAAGAAACGTTGCCACAACTTTAAAAGCACAGCTATAATGACATGGGAAAATACTCAAACAAAGCTGAATACCATACATACACACACACACGCACACACTTGCACAGAACCATACTGATTGTATGTCCATGAACAAAAATAGCATCTAGTTAATTATAGCACACCAACTAGACGAAGGCAATATTTCTATCAATATATACCTGTGAATGCAATTTCTCCTCCCTCACATTTCTCCAGCAATGCAAAACAATATAATAAAAATAGCATGAATTATAATTAATCTGTATGATTCAGTAACCACAAATAAGCCATTATTGTAAAAGAAATGAATCAGCCAGCCCCTGGCAAAAAAAAAAAAAAAAAA
>BHFT01040037.1:48833-61750 GCA_004320025.1 Laticauda laticaudata
CCCCTGAAAAAAAAAAAAAAAAAATAGCAGAAGGTAAAATTCATCCTAGCTAAAATTATTACATATCCTTTCTCTGAGTTATGAAGCATATTTGACATTAGACTAAAATCAATGCCAAACTTAACCTATCTAAACTGAATGGAAGAATACATAAATAAATATTTAATTGGAAGCTGAATTTTAGACTGGAAGACAGTAGTATTGACTGGGAAGTAGCACAACAAATAACACTGGTTAGAGTTAGTTTTTAACATCCACCTCCCCCAGAACCATTCCAATGATCAGGTTCCTTGTTTCTTGTCCTTGTTGTAGTTGATCTTTGGCAGTGTTTTATTGAAAATGTTAAGATTTGTGTACTTCAGTTCCCAGTATCCTCCAGCCAGCATGCTGGGCACTGAACTCCATGAGTCTCCATGTTGCCTAAGTTGAACATCCTGATCTAGGATGTGTGCCTGAAAGACTCTAGGACAATTGTTGGTAATGTGACCTAGAGCTGTTCATTTCTGTTTCTATTTAAAAAAAATTGAATGTGCTCCTTAACTTTACCAGAAAAAGGGAAAACGTTTAACAAAGACTAAGTCCAAGCGAAAGTGCTAGGTTTTCATTGTAATACTAAGCTTTCTTGGTATCCTGCAGTTAACTGGATATATGTAGCCATTATTTAAGGTTGAGCCTAATGATAGCACTGTTGGTTTAATTGGATTTTGGCAGTAGATAAGGAGATACTTGGCTGGAGGTTTGGTCTCAATCAAACTGAAGCATCCCTGTGGCAAGAACTATTTTGTTAGATGTTTCTTACCCACAAGTCCCTTCACAAATTAACTGCACAAAGAAATTCCACACAATTAACAATGGGTTCCTCCCTAGACTCCACATTTTTAAAAAAAATTTCAAGATGACTTGTAAGCCTAGCTATGCACATTTAACACTTGACATCTCTGTCTTTATTAATGGAATCTTTAATAAATAAAGAAATCTCATGCTTTTTGGTTGCTTACTGGATGTCAGAGATGCCTTGTAATAATGGCCCTAAATTTATATTATGCTGCATACTATTTCTTTTGGGAGGAAGAACATCAGAGGATAAGAAGATATTGATTTTAATACTCATTTCAATTCAGAAATATATACAAAACAACAATGATCTCAGTACATCAGAATTGGTAAAGATGGTTGTTGATAGTATTATCACCATCACCACCACCACCACCATCATATAATATTTACAGCATAAATTTCTGTATCTGAAATATAATAGCTATTCACAATGGCCACCCTATAAATCTTTTCAAACCTCAGAGTTCTGTCAGTCTTAATTTCTTTTCTGATGGACCAGTTTGTCTCCAACCTGATGACCTTTAGTTACATTAAAGTAAAACTTCTATGCTTTTTAAGAATATGCTATTTAAAGTGATCAAAACCTGGAAATTTATGGGTTTTCTTCTCTCTTGAAGAACTTTTTTTTTTTTGGTCATTCGCAGAGCTGACATTCCTTGGCTTTCATAACGTTAAATAAATCTAATTATGACACTTTAATAAAATATGTTAAAGGAGATTATTTGCGGCCAAAGTCTGGAAGTAATACAGAACATGTTCCAGCAGCACATTGTTTGCACCTGGATATTAACCTCTTCAATGGCCTCTGGACATATGGCAGAAATCCAGACTCATAGCACCTGTAGTTCTCAATGGATGAATGCCACAAACACTCATCTCATGGAGAAGTTTAATGTGACACATTCACTGTAGTTGAATAAATTGTGACCCAAAGTCTTCCAGTGTTTGAAGAGCCAGTAGGACAAGCAAAAACCTGTTCATTTCCCAGTTTGCTTCAGAGAAGATAAGTGCCAATTTTGCCTTTCCATATCCCAACTAGCTTCTGTTCACAAAACATTTAGATCACTGAATGCCATATTTGTACAAGCATTCACAGCAGTTCATTGGGTCAGAGCCAGGATGAGATTAATTACAAAACCAAATGTGTTTCCTTATGAAATGAAAATCTTTCTGTGAAGAAAACCAAGTGATTTATTAAAGAATATAAGTAGATCTCAGTAATACATGTACCTATTGCCTGACCTACTATTGCACACACAAAATTTCTGACAAAACCACAACCACCAACTGGGATTTATACCACAAGGTTATACTGGTTTACCTCAAACAATTATGGCATTGTACTGTGCCTTGATTGCTTTTAAAAAAAAGATATCTAGCTCTTCCAATTAGTGAAAAACTCAAAACAAAATATCTGGATGTTTAAAGAAAGGACAGTTTACAGGGCGTTCCTGTTACCTGGCCATTAGGAAAGCATATGCTATCAAATATGTCAAATTATGCTGACATAATTTCTGATCCACAACTAGATGTCAGAGCGCATATTTCACATAAAAGACCTAGCTAAAGACAGGACAAAGGAAAGCCAGTGCTGGAGGGTATGCACAGATCATCAACAGGCCCCTGTGGAGGTCTTGAGTCCCAGAATCTTATTTTTTATTTAGTATTGCTGCAATTTACAGAATAACAGAGTTAGAAAGGAATTTGGAGGTCTTCTAGTCCAGGGCTCCCTAACCCCCAGTACATGGGCTGGTGTTGGGCCACTGCCCATTGGGAACCAGGCTGCGCAAGCAGCAGGCAAATGTGTGAGTGTGCAAAGCTACATTTGTGCAAGTGATGCACACACATGCAAAGCCATCCTCTCTCCTCTCCCTGCCAGTCCACAGACCCAGAAAGGGTGGGGACAGCTGTTCTAGTCCAACCCCTTGCTCAAAGTATAGGAGATCCTATAGTTGAGGTGGGCAATTAATTTTCCTGAGGAGACCCTTGAGAAATTGGGATTGTTTTGGAGGATTAAACCAATAGGTCTGTGAAGATGTGTAGCCATGCACGCACACATGCACATATATAAATTGAATAAAACAATAGGACTTACTTTCAAAATAAAAGAAATGCTGTTGTCACATGCATAGAATACACTTATTTACATTTGATTGCTACTTTCCAATTGACCTCATGTGGGCCAAAGCCAGATCTGACTTGAAGGCTGTAAAATGTTCAGCTCTCCCCAAAACCATTTCCAGACAAATGGCTGCCCAATCTCTTCTTAAAAACTTTCACAGATGGAAAATCCACAATTTCTGCAGGGATTTTTTGATTTGTTTAAAGTTCTACAAAGTTCTGTGGCTGAGCATAATATTTTCATAGTATCTATCCATTGTAGTTTTTTTTCCCATTTAATTTCCTATGAGTGAAATTGATACTTTTAAATGAGATATGGAAAAGTGGTATATAGCCAGTATAGAGTAGTCTGGTTGTACGTTCTGAAATTTTCCTTCAGAAATATTGCTACTCAAAGCAAACACCTTTATGGCAAAGGGTCAATTATATCCAAGAGTCACATTCACAAATATAGTAGATGGGCAACAATGATTTTTTATGATAATGGGAACTAAATCAACCATAGCACTGAAATAATTCAAGAAGACATCTGGCTAGTATGAAGTGAAATTCAATTGCCTGTTTGACTTCTCTTCACGTCATTACCCACAAGATCTACTCTGCATCATGGAAATGTGTCCTTTCTTTAAACTGATAGGTCCTCAAGAGTTGCCCATTGATGACTCAGAGTTGTATTAGTGGTCCCATTTAATTTAATATGTTTTCATTATTTCATATATGGGTTGCAACAACGTTTGCTTAACAACTGTAGTTTGTATGTTTTCCATCTTTTTTCAAGCTTTTGTTTGATTGAAATCCAGTTTGAGTACATATACTTGTTTGCAGTGTTAGAGATTGATGAAAGATTCTGTGAGTGAATCAATAACATTTTCACACAACAATCTTTCTGGTAAACTGATGAAAGTAATTTTATGTGCTCACTTGTTTCTCTTATTAAGTATTTTTCAAAATGAGCAAGCTCTTTCTTAGTTTTCTTGTGAAATTATTTCTCAATTTTAAAAAAATGTAATAGAAACATGACCTACTGGATCACCATGTATTTTTGAGTTTCATGCTTCATAACTTCTGTTCTAAAATATAGTTTTAGAACATAAATAATATTGTATTATTTATCATATCACGTCTAACATCATGTCAATTAAAGACCAGAATCCAGATACATCAGCTGGCAGTCAAATGCCATCATTCCAAATCCTTACTCTCTACCCACCCCAACACCAAAAAACATCAGCTCAATTGAAGCAACACAAAAATCATTGGCTACACTACCACTCACCACACTTGTGAGTTCATCAAGGCTTGACACTGCACAAACAATTCTATCAACAGACACACTGACTTACAACTAGCCTATGAACCTCTCAGAATCCAAATCAACCGCACAGCCAACCAGAGATAGCATCGACTAATCAACTCACACAATCGTCTCAAAAGCAATTCACCTCCCAATGATTCTGACCTGATGTAACCTCCTTATCACAAGACCTTTAACAAGACTCATTGGTGGCTCACATCTGATCCATCACAAAACCCTCACTTGACAAACCTATACCTGAAGTCCTTAGAAACAGAAGAACACTGACATCCCCTAAACTCGAATGAAGATGTTACCTAGTCTGGTAATGAAATATTCAGAAGCCAACCCACAAGCTTGAAGAACGAATCTTCACCTGAGCTACAGATATTCACCACCATCGCAAACGTTCTACCATTAAATTATTTTGCTTTGCTTTCACTTTCAATCTGATATTGTTGAATTCCCTCATGTTTCTTGATTGCTATAAATTCAATAGAACCATATGGATGTCACTAATTTAGAATGATTTGATGGCCCCATTCCTCATGTTCAACTAAATGCATAAGACATGGCAGTAATCATTAGTTTCAGTACTTTGAAACTATGGTTAAAGTGAAATTGGTCACTTCTTTTATCATTTCCATTTAGTTTCAAGTTACAACTCTTGTCATCTTTTGTTAGCAGTCAATGTTTCTTCAACCAAGTAAAAGACAAAGCATCCAAAAGGTTTTAGTAAGCAGTTATTTGTAAGTCTAGAGTCAAAGGGGAAGGCATTCATGTATGTACAATGCTGTCCAATTCTGGAAATGTATTGAGCTCTATCAGAATTTTCTATGGCTTTTTTTTAAGTCAAAATATGAGTGATCTAAATGAATGGTGGAGCCATTAAGCCACTGCTCAGCCATATAATCTGGTCATATCAAGAATTTGTTCAAGCTATGAAAACCTATACTCAGCCACTGAGATCAACTTTGGTTGTAGAGAGAGTTGCCATATTAATTTAGCAAGGTGAATAGCAGTGGCTGTGCCATAGTTTTGTGAAATACAGTGTTCAGGCCAGAACCTTTCCATGCTTATTTAGAAGTAATTAAAAGCAGTGGGTCTAGTTTCCTATAAAATTTTTCAGGGATTGACCTTTATGAATAGAAAAATTCTGCATGTTTTGGAAAGATGTAGGCCAGAATCTAGGGCAAACTGTTATCTTTTGTAAAGTATAATTATATGTCTTAAACATAATTCATGTGGGAAGAATCGTCAACATGATTACAAATAACAAAATGAATACCAAATATAATTTTCGTTAGCACATGACAAACTGAGTTCTGCCTGAAACTGGAACTGTCTTTTACTTTAAGTGAAATAGCTATATTAATATTCTCTCTCTCTCTCTCTCTCTCTCTCTTTCTCTCTCTCTCTCTCTCTCTCCCTCTCTCTCTCTCTCTCTCTTTTAAAGGGAAGCCTAGTTTGCAATCAATGCATATTCTGCCTTTGTGTAAGAATAACAGATGTTGATAGAAATAGCCATTGGGTTTGCAAAGAACCCATTTCATGTGTCAGAATAGTTGTGCCGCTCTTAGATGAAATGTCAAAAGCAGGCAGATATCTCAGTGTGAAATGACCTTAAGAAAAACCCGACCTCGCTAAAAGTGACCTTTTTCCAGCAAGAAACATTAAAATTACAACCATATTCATGCTTCAACTTCAAAAATAATATGTATTTCTTTTTTCTTTACTTTTTCATCTTGGCATCTTGCGTATTTTAAATAAAGATGTACACATTGACCCACTATATACTGTGTTTTGTTTAGCTTATTTCTTTCATTGTATAGAGAAATGAGTGTGTGAGGATAGTCCATGAATATATGAGTGTATGTATGTGTATTTGTATAATGTGTGTGTATATACATTATACACACATACATGTATTAATAAAATGTAGTAATTTTCTGAAGATGCCTTACCTTCTGCAAATAAAATGTTGACATAAATCAAAGTGTCCAGAATGACTTAGACAATAATGTAGCATTTGAGAAGAATCCAAATATCAATATCAATTGCCCATTGGTGCATTATGGAATAGGAATTCTGGGAGTAGAAGACTAACAATTAGTGAAAAAAAATCAGGAAAAGGTAAATATTTTAGTGCAGTGAATGAAGGAGAGATTACTGTTATCATGTTGAGGCCTATTATGTTTTAGGCACAGAAAAGTGCTGATGGCATAGAATCATGTGAGATGGTCTCAAATTTTATTTTAGTTTATCACTAGTATTTTTATTCCAGTACTAGGAGTTGCCTAAACCACAAACAGAAGCTCTTTCAAAAATAAATTTCTTTAAGACCAAAAATAATGATTCTCAGTAAAATGGAAAGGGTAGATCTGGTTGAATCCATATACTGGATTGGAGCCATCTGATATATGAACAGAGTTTCACTCAAATGAAACTAAGAAAGGAATATTCCCCCCGCCCCTCTATTCCTTGTTATTCCCGAAGCCCTTTGAAAACTTCTTTGGAGAATCAAAACATTTCTGAAATAGCATTAATCTGTAAATCTGTAGGGAAAAACAGGAAAGGATAAAGTTCCCTGGATAACATCAATTCAATACATTTCATGTCATTTACTGATGTGATAAGCACCATTTCCACTTTCACATAGATTATTTATTATTTATTAAAATATTGAATCCAGAGTCCAGATCTGAAATATATGCCCCTTGATATCGCTGATGAAGAAATGATAAAGCTTTTGGGGTAATAATCTCAAATCAGCCCTTAAATTAACTTATCATCCAGTCTTACAGTCTCAATTAGCAAATAATAATCTCATGTTATTTTGTTGATTTTTTCTGAATTAAAGCATTTGTATCATTTGTACAATCTACTAAGAAAGTTACACAATTTATACAGTCTACTAAGAAAGTTTCAGAATATGTTCATTCTGACAAGATTTCTTTCTGATAAATCTGTGAAAATATTTTATGGTACTTATAGATCAGTCTCTTTATGATCTTTTCAAGAATCTTTTATGTATTGATATCAGATTGACTAGTCTGTAGTTTCTCGGATTCAACCTCCCTTTCTAAAGATAAGGAAAATATTTGCCAGACAATCGGAAATTTCCTTTAATATTATAGAATGCAACCTAATATTTTTCCTAGAAGTTTTAAATGCATTCAAAGGAGATGTCTAAGGCTGAGCCCCAAGGAGGGGACAAACACATCATTAGTCATGAGTTTCTTCAAGATTCCACAAACATCCAGCCCACATTGAATTCCTTTTACTCTTATCTCCTACTAATTTCTCTTGGCTGTTAGTAGTTCAGATTCTTGTAGAGAGCTCAAGCTTACAATAAATGTTTATATCCATTTGAACTGCCTGGATCTCCTGATTTTCTGGATACAAAGAATAAAATATCTGCTACAAACTCCACATAGGCATCATGGATGACATCTGGCCATTAAATACTCAGCTTCATCCAGTCACCCCAGCTCTGTCTTGAATTAAGGGACTACAGGGTGATAAAAAGATTCCTGATATTTATTGAATATTTCATTAATTTTATACCAGAGAAATATATATACAAAGCCAAACATAACCATTATTCCAAAAGACCGGTATGAGTAAGTTTCTTTTATGGTACATATCATTAATTCAAGGCTTCATACTGTCTAGATTTTAAGTTGCAGTTGTAGATTTCAAACTTTTAATCATCTTTTCAGAATTTGCTCTATTATTTTAACCAGACATCTTGGCGTCACTTATCACTCCTTATCTCCTTTGAAGAGAGTGAGGTGAGATGATTCATAGGTTTCACATCACCCTTTGGAACAGATTCCACCTGTAATAGAATGTGAAATTCATTGTTTTTCTAATAGGTTAAGATTAACAATATAATGTTGATCCACTTTGTCAATTCCCTTTTCAATTTGCTGATTTACGTTGAGCCAACAAAAACCCACATTAAGGCAGATTGTTAATTAATCTCAAGTTAATTTAAAAGGGGAGCGTTCATTTTGTTGAATTTTGTTTTGTTTAAAACAGGATATACCTGAATTCAGGTAGAATTGTATTGTTGGTAACAGCTGTGTTTAACTTAAAGGAGACTTTCTTTATCTTTTTACTATTTCAAGGTCTATCAGCAGTAGGTATTTTTGAGCAGATAGATTATGATATCCACTTACTAATTTTAATTCAGTTTTAATTCAATTGATATGTCCTTTAGCAAATTTGGAAAATTAGCATTTTTGTCAATCCTTTTTTAATGAATTCCTTTCCAGTACAACTTTAGAGTGTTATGGGACTCTTAAAACTATAGAGATATTGGAATAAAAACAAAATGCTGAAGGGGAAATAGCAAAAATTCCCTTTCTGATGGTTCTACTCTTCAAAGCCTCCCAAGTATGAAGTAATCTTTTATCAAAAGAAGCATTTCAGTTAAATTATGTGTTAATGGTTGCTGCTTTGAACATTCTGAAATTATTTGGGCTGCTATCCCATTGTGAGTCTGAAACTGATTTTGAATTTCTTTTTTCCTCAGAAAGACTTTAAAGAGTTCAGGTGATAAAGCACCTTGTTATTTTCCATGAAGAATGTATGTTTCATTACTAAGGTTATAAACTTATCCAAACTTTCTATAACCATAGGTCTACTTCCAGGCATAAATATACAGGTTCACCATGTTCTTGTATATTTTTATGTATATATTTCCCAGTTAATATCTGTAAATCTAATGCACAACTGTGATTAGACATGCTGGTGAGATAGCTCATATGATCAAAACCTTTGCAGGTTATTAAGTCAAGTATGAATATTTCCAGAAAGTGCCACAAACGTGCATTATTCATTAGATTAGAGGCACATACATTTTTGTATCATGTTAATATTTATTTGCTTTACTTTGCTGCTTGTGAACATTGCTGATTGCCTAAAACAGGTAGAAGCCATGATGTGACTGCTTAGGAGTGACATCACTTCTAAGCTTCTTAATAATCAAATTATTGAAAGATCACAGCACCAGATAAATAGCTGGCATGGAAAGAATGAACTCTGCAATGGACTCTGCAGAATATCAGAGACAACTCAGTTTAACAGACTAGATGAGGATTCTATAATTTTAGATTCAGTGTACGAGTGAAAAATTATGGTTTCAAAAGACAGAGAACTAGCATGCCATTAGTTTTTGACACAGTCTGTACCAAAGAGAAGAATCATTAGCTACCTTTAATTGCCATTTACATTTAGTCTTCCTCACTACCAACTTGTATTTCACTTCTCTCATATTTTATATGGACCTTTTATTTTGCTGCTGTTAACCATTTTCCTCCTAGTTTTCAATTGTGCCACTTACAATTTTCTAGTTACCCCTGGAAAGGTCCCCACCTCCCCCAATCATACTTATCAGAAGTATTTATGCATCAGTTTCTCTTACTCTTGTCAGCAAAGCTGACACACCTTCCTCAAAAGTATGAATTCTAGTTTAAAACTTGCCCTCGGTCAAGGAACCATTTTGAAAACCACATCACACTTTCAAAGGATCTTTAAACCCTCTTTCCCTATTGTCACACATAATCCCAGTATAATTCATGTCCATTTTTTCATTTATTTCAAGTCTGTTACCCTTTCCTGCTCCCATAAATATATGCCACTTACTTTCTTACAGTTTGTTGGAAGAATGAGAATGAGATGACTTAACCTTAAGCTGATTATTTAACTGCAGGCTTCATTATTAAATATAGTACAGGTTTCTGTTCCAAGGGGTTTACAATCTAATAACAAAAACCAACCATGAGAAAGACAGCAAAGGAGAAAGAGTAGTCATGAAAGCAGAATGGGGATTTGGTTTGGTCTGGTTTGATCTTTTCATGTCCTAGCACACTAAGACACACAATATAGAAGACTATATCTTTGGTGCTTAGCAGCAAAATTGTGGCCCACAGACAGTAGTGGGATTCAATTTTTTTTACTCCGGGTTCTGTGGGTGTGGCTTGGTGGGTGTGGCAGGGGAAGGATATTGCAAAATCTTCAGTCAGAGGTGGTATTTGCCGGTTCTTTGAACCACTCAAAATTTCCAGTACCAGTTCTCCAGAACTGGTCAGAACCTGCTGAATACCACCTCTGCCCACTGAGGTGAAATGTTGGCTATTACTATTACTTACTATTTGGTCTGGAAAAATAATTATTGTTTTCCAACAGAGTTTCCAGTTCTGTTCTGGATGTTTTAAACCAGAGCTTCTATCATGCCCAGAAGCAAGAAACTGCTCCATAATGAACATATATAAAATAATATGTTAAGACAATTCTGCTTATACCACCCTTGTACATATATACTGATCAGGTCTGAGCTGGCAAATACAATTTAGTGCAAGCAAGTGTAAAGTAATACACACTGGGGCAAAACATATTATGGCCTTATAGCTGTGCAGTCATTTATAATATAACAGATGGTATTTATTTTCTGGAAATTCTGTTGGTCATAAAATAAAGAGTATGCTTCTCAGGTTGATGAAACTCAACACAATGAAATTAAGCCCTGGGTCACCTTTATAAACATGCTATTTCAGCTTTTGTCAAAATATGGTGGTTTAAAAAAATTGGGCTTAATCATTATTTGCCACCAATTTCAGGAAGATAAAGCATAAAAAATGCTTTCCGTTTGGATCAAGCCACTTTCTACTAAAAATTTAAGAATGTTTTATGGATTCAAATTTTTATAGCTGCCCATTTCATAAAAAGCAACATTGGGTGGTTTACAACGAACAAATAAAAAATGGCTATAAAAACAAGAGGCATAAAAATAGAAAAAACCTATAGCAAATTATAAATATACAAACCCCAGGCAAAGAATGGCCACCTCGTCTTTGTAGCATCTAAATGTTCACAGCTAGGTGTGATTCGAAAATCCCTGCCCCCCCCCAAAAAAAGACTGAGAGAAGAGGTGTGTTTCGATGTGAGTGTTGTTGAGTTGGCCATGCCCAGCCAGTCACATGACCACCAAGCCACGCCCACCACCTGAGCCACGCCCACAAAACCAGTTGTTACAAAATTTGAATTCCTACCCCTGGTTGTGGGTGCCCTCACTAGAAGCTTTCAAAAGGACACTGGTCAATGTGAAATGGTGTAGGATCTTCTGCTTGAGCAGGGGATGGACTAGAAGAGGGTTCGACAACTTTTTGGACCTCAGGGAGCACCAAACTCATAATTTTAAATCCTAGGGACCACTAACCAATTCTGTGGGCATGGCTAATATGTGGGTATGGCTTGATGGTCATGTGACTGGCTGGGCATGGCTTGCATGTAAATATTATAAATATTTATATAAATATTGAATTTTTTATTAAAAAACCAGCAACTTTTACCCAAAACCAGGCAAAGCAGGCAGGCAGATGGAGTTGCTCACAGAATCATTCAGTGATCTATCTATCTGACATCGGCTACCTGAGTCGGCCACATAAAATTTGCTTGCCGTGAGTCTGCGCTGAATAATAAAACCTTCAGTCCTAAGGGAGGTTCAGCTGTGCTTAACAGCAGAGACTAAAGACTACCTAGAAAGCAATAAATCCAACCATTTCCTGCTTCCTAGCTAATCTAAATCTCCCAGCACAGTAGAACAGATGATGGTTGGGGAAAAAAAGGAAAAAAAATCAATTTAGCAGGCAAGTCTACCAGGTAAGAAGTGAGTGGGCAAGGAGGGTTCCTGTGGACCATGTGGGCGGCGCAGCCTTGTGTTTCTACACAGCCTAGATTAATTGCTTTGGAGGATGCTCTGAGGGTGACATTTCTCTGCAGACCACTAACATTTTCTCACGGACCACCAGTGGGCCATAGCCCACCAGTTGGTGACCACTTGACTAGAAGACCTCCAAGGTCCCTTCCAACTCTATTTTTCTATGTTCTATATCTAGTAGGAGACTTGTTTGTGAGAAAACATTTTTTATTATGAATGTATCTGCACCTGTTCAGTCATTTAGGGTTGAGAAAATCTCTCAGGAGATGTTAAGTTTTAGCTAGAAAATATTGGGAAATAAAATCTGCACATGTAGTTGAGGAAAGATGTCATAGACCTTACTTCTGGTTTAGAAGAGCTCTTAAGAAACACTCACTTTGGGCCATAACCACCATTATGGTATAAAGGATTGTATAACTCACCAGTGGAATCACAGATTGTCATTGGTCAGATGCACTGTTCCTGGTGCTCTTTACACAAAAATCAGCTGCACAAAACAAGAAATAAAATAAAAGTGAAACTTTCTTCAAGTACTACTTGATTCTCCATTTTTTTCTTTTTCACAAGCAGTATTCTCACAGTACCAATTAGACTCTGCAGCCTTGGTGCTCTTCCTGACTTGCTCCCCTCACTCAGAACACATTTTTTTGTTTTTTATATAGGAACACAGTTACACAATTTCCCTCACACATATTGTCATGGCTCAGGAACTCTCTATTTCAGGGATCCAAAAATGAATCTTTTTATTCACTGCCCCCTTTTAAGAAAAGGACCCTGTCCCAGTACCTTAACCTTTCTGGTGCTGTAACCTGTGAACAGCTGTATTTTCCCACAGGCCCTGGAATAATAAGGTTGGAGCCCAGGAAAAACAGTAAAGCCCCTGTCACACTGCACCAACGGATGCAAAGAGGATGTAAAACGGACAAAAAAGCTTGCCAT
>BHFT01040044.1:0-77977 GCA_004320025.1 Laticauda laticaudata
TTATAATTACCCTAGCTTTTTGGTTTGAATAAATTGTGCCAATCATTTTCTTGAATTTAGATCGAAATCCCATATTTTTGACCTGTTGGATCAAGAACTGCCAGCTGAGATTGTCAAAGGCCTTCTCAGCATCCAAGAAAATCAATGCTGCCTGCTTTCCCAGGTGGGCCTCATAGTATTCTAATACATTTAATACTATCCTTATATTGCTCCTTAAGGCCCTGTCACACTGCCCAACGGATGCAAAACGGACACAACGGATGAGCAAAATGTTCCATACGTTGTTATCTGCTCTCAACAGGGGCAAAAATTTGCATAACCGGAGCGGATAACACGGACGCGGGGAGGATGCAGGACGGATGGAAAACGGATGGGGAACGGAAGCCTAGCGGATGGAAGCGGATGGGAGCAGATGGCACATCCGCAGGACTTCCAGGGGGCCTCAGCAAAGTGGACGCGGAATGGATACAGCAGATGCACAGCGGATGAAGCGGATGCACAGCGGAAGCCTAGCTAATGCACAGCGGAAGCCTAATGGATGCCTGGCATTAATTGCGCATGCGGGGGGTATGCATTGCACAAGCCCCCCGGATATAAAGGGAAGCAGCTCGCACGTGGCCAGCATTCGGAGGAAAGACCTGCTGCAGGATACATTGAGTCCTTGCTTGCCCTGCCTGCATGCCTGCCTGCAAGCCTTGCTGCCAGCCTTCCCGCCAGACTGCCTCCAAGCCTCCTGGCCAGCCTCCCTGCCAGCCTTGCTGCCTGCCTGCCTGCCAGCCTTGCTGCCAGCCTGCCTTCCAGCCTCCCTGCCAGCCAGTCTGCCTGCCAGCCTTGGTGCTGCCTGCTTGCCAGCCTTGCTGCCTGCTTGCCTTCCTGCCAGGCTTCCTGCCAGGCTTCCTGCCAGGCTTCCTGCCAGGCTTCCTGCCAGCCTCCCTGCCAGCCTCCCTGACTCCATGTTCAATAGGAACTCAACACAAAGGAGACTTTAATATTTTTTTTTCTGAATTTAGGGGAAAAGTCCAATGTATTAAGTAAAAGATTTAAGCAACAAAAAGTAAAAAAAAAAAGACAACTGGAAGAATGATGAGTATTTCACTTGCCTTCCTTCAACAAGAAAAAAAGTCACAACATCCAATGAAAAATTATCCTGGAAAGGATGACATTACATAGCGAATATGAATCAATAATTATTTTTATGATAGAACTTTGAAAATTTCTTCTGAACCAGGCACCATATTGAAGACCAATTATCAGAGCACTGCAATAAAAGATGTAACAGACCACAGACTGTCTGGCAGTGAAGAATACAATAATTGTACATTTAGCTTGGTCTTGCTTCACAGATTTTGACATTACTTTTAACATACTGCTTTGTCTTGCAAATAATCAAACTCTGCAGTTACAGAACAGTTTATTTCTGATTGTTAACCTAATTGTTATTATGTAAGAAAGACCAGTACCACAAAGAATTTAAAGTCACTACTGGATTAATCTTAGGGTACTTAACTTAACCATGATGTTTCAAACATTTCTGGTTTTAGTACATTTCTGGGTCTTGATTAATGTCCAAATTCTGTAAATATCTGATCTGTATTAGAACTGTTTCCACCACATACAAATGAACTTCAGACATTATAAAGATTTTGAAATTTTGAGGAAATGTAATGATAATACAAATTGTGAAAGATCTAAGAGAGATCCAAAGTGCTGGTTATTCATGGTTATTTCAATAACCTACACCCCAAATACATACAGAAAGGGAAAATATTACCTAAGACCTAGAAATAACCATAAGGAAACTAAATTGTACATTCAAGATCAACTCAGCCTTCCATCCTTCTGAGGTTGGTAAAATGAAGACAAAGATCATTGGAGGCAAAAGGCTGACTCTGTAAAGGCTAGGTCCCACTGGCCGACGGATGCAAAACATATGCATAAAGGACACAGCGGATGAGCAAAATGTTGGAGGTGGCTCCATCCGTTGTCATCCACTCCAAAAAGTGTCAAAAATTTGCATAAACAGAATGGAAAAGAATGGAAAAGAACGGACGTGGGTAGTATGTAGCAGGAATGTTAAACGGATGTTCATAGGAAGCCTAGCGGATGTATATTAGATGCAAGCCGTTTACTGTGCATCCTTTCTATTTCCGTGCTACTAACACTGTGTAGACGTTCCATGTAACTTTTGTTTCCTCCTTCTTTCCATTTTCAGCTGCAACGGATGTGAGTTGTGAGGATGCCCAGAGGATGCAGAGAGGATACAGCAGACATTTAATGGATGATAAACGGACATAGAACATTTGTTGCTCGTATGTTGTGGATTTACATCATACACGGTGGAAAGTTCATCCGTTCACAAAGTTTTGTGCAGCTCAAAACTTCTTGCGCAGATGAAATCGCAGTGGACGGATGCTGGATGGATAGAGCGTATGAAACACATATGCAATGAGTACACAATGGATGCATAGCGTTTTCCAACGGATGGCAAGCTTTTTTTAACGTTTTACATCCTTTTTGCATCCGTAAGTGCAGTAGGACAGGGCCTTAAACTGCTTAGAAAGAGCTGTAAAGTACTATGAAGCGGTATATAAATCTAAGTGCTATTGCTATTCTGTGTAGACATAGGCATACCTAGGAAATGATTTTTTTGTTGCTTGATGGTCTAGTTTATCAGAAAAGATCAGTGGAAGATCAGTGGAAGACAGATAGCATTCATTTTCATTTGAATAATGCAATGGTATCCCAATCTGCAAAACTTTCTGGTGGGTCCCTGGTGAAAGAAATTAAAGACCTCCCAAACTAAAACCTGTTTTTGTGGAGATATCGTTTGTTTTCAGGACAGGCTCCAATCTGATATATTACTGAAGGTGAAACAGAGCAAATACTGCTTTTCACTATATTTAATTGGCCTTGCTATAGATCTTGTAGAAAATAATATAATAAAGCTGCTATATTATGTCACCCAGTACCCATTTATCACATCTTTTTTCCACATTGAAAATGCAATGACAGATTCAATGTAGAATTGGAACACTATCAAGTGTCATATATATGGTACCTCTCATTAAACTATGATACATAGCATTAGAACATTTCTGTCTATCTCTGATGGTCCCAAGTCTTGAAGAAAACATGTATAATATGGATGGTACTAAAATATATTGACATCCCAAAGAGATTCAATATGAAAAGAACAGGAAATCCAAGTGCTAGAAATGTCTCATGTAGAAGCAGCTACTTGAAGAACAATATATGTCAAATCAAGAGAATTTGTCAATGCCATATTTCATACCATATTCTTCCTAAAATGGATAATAAGTACAAAAAACTCATTTGTCCAGACTTTCCCAAATAGTTCCCAATTATACAAATGTCAAACACATATACAAACACCCCCCAAAAGGAAAGAACAGTCAAATTCCAGTTGAAGCCGCAAGGCAAACAACCTGAGGCTAAAATATTTTAGTACTTTTGAAAAGAATAATAATCTAAATAGATTCCCAGGTTCAAAATTTATGTTACTGAATGGAACAGGACATTAATATCACTTAGAGTAAGAAAAACATTCAATTTTCTATTATGAAGTAAAGAGAAAGGAAATTGTTTATTATTTCTACTCCTAGACTTTCAAAAGCTCCCTGCAGCAATGTATAACTGGATAAGCAGATGAATCATTACAAACCCAATGACAGTAAAATTCATGCAAATCGGCAATATACAAATAGCTACACTCTTGATGCTATGATTAGGCAGAGAGGTGAATAAGAAGATTCACAAAATACAATAATCAGTGTGAGTTCCCCAAAAAAGAACCTGTTCTGGAAATGTAGGCTTGCCTAGACTTTAAAGACTTCCAGAGCGAAATCAGTGAAAAAAAAAAAGAATGAAAAAAGAGGAAAACGAAAACAACTGAATAATGGCAAAGAGCTTTTAATTAAAGTCAACCTAAAACACTATTATAAGATGCAGTTTTGTTTTTATTAATTCACTCAGATTCATCAGGAATTCCATCAAGGAATAAAGAGAAGCAGATGCAAGAGGAGTACATTAATAAATCATGAGTGTCATTAAAATTTGTAAACTAATATTTTCTAGAAAGGCTAAGCAATTAGTCCTCGAATTTTCTCGGCATCATCATCATCATCAGAGTTGGACAGCTTGGATAGGAAAACAAGAAAACTGATGACCATACACTATGTGCTGCACCCACGTAGTGACGTCGACAGGCTATATTTGCCCAGAAAAGCAGGCGGCAGAGGACTTTTGCAAGTAAATCAGACAGTCGAAGAAGAGAAGCATGCTATGGCAGATTATGTGAAAGACAGTGTTGAACCAGCTTTGATGGAGGTCAACAAGAGGAAGCTTCTCAAAGTGCAGCAAACCAAGAATCAAATATAGAAATAACAGTGAATGCAAACTCGTCTTAAACAGCTGTGGTCTTAGACAAAACACGTGCATGGACTGTTCCCTTGAAAAAGATTCTATAGGAAAGTATGATAAGGAAAAGACTGGTTATGGCTGACAACAGAAACACTGAAGAAAGAAACAGAGGCCTGGATTCTTGCAGCCAAGAAACAAACCATCAGAACAAATTAATCAAGAGCCAAAATAGAAAAAATTCAAGCTGATGACACCCCAATGCCGACTTTGGCAAAATGAAACGCATTAAAAGCATACTGAGCTGGTTGCAAGAACAATCGTTCAGATCAGACTACAAACAACCATCACAACACAGCTCGCTCAGATGGTGCACTGGAACTTTGTGTCATAACTACCATCATGCCTGTAGCAGAAGATGGTGGTGGTAGGATCAATAAGCCTCGAAAAAATGTGTTGAAAATGAGCATAGCAAAATACCATGGACTTTCTGAAATATCAGGACTGACAAACGTTTTTGGCAACAAAATTAGCCCAGATAACACAGATTTGTGGAGAGAAAAAAAGTCTGTGATCATCACATGCCATACCTGGTGACAGCAGAATTCGATGAAGCATAACTTGAAAAAAATCACCAGTTATCAGTGACTTGAGAAATCGAACTCCGCAGAGACTCTGGCATAAACCAATGCAGGCGGTCCAGTGGTACTCGGCACACTGGCTGCTGGTCCTAAAGACCGCTAGGCAAGCACCTAAAAACCAATTGGCGCTGTAAAAATAATCACCATTGGTCAGTTCAGAAGGCCACCTTACTGGGAACTGCTTGCATAATCCATCAATACATTCACACAGTCCTAAAACACTTGGGAAAGTGTTCGACTAGTGAATATTGTGGCACGAACCCAGCATAATTTATCTCAATTTGCTGTGTAAATAATGTATTTTTGTGTCAATAATTAATAATAATATGAAAGATCAGGTATTTCAGAAATTTGTCTGGCTCATGAAAGTCATTGTATACAACAATTGAGAGGACAAAACGAAATGTATGTTCTGATTGTGAAACTCATAAAAACTTTCCTGGAATTCCACCAGCGTATTTTAATAAAGGGCAGGGACCTACAGTTAAGTTTCACTCCAATAAACCTTACAAAAGTGGAAATCCGAATTCTTTTTTAAGGCTATGTTTCGAACAACTTGACTAAAGCCCGACAAATTCTGATTAATTTGTCTTAGATGCTGGTATGTTTTTAAAGTACTTCCAGTCTACTAATCTATTTTAAGCCCGCTGTCACACGTGACCAGATTGGGAGACAAGAGGATATATAAAGCGGAGAGAAACACCTTGCCATGCCTTAGATCTTAACACGATGCATCCATTCTGTCTCACTGCATACGTTTTTGCTTCCTCTCTTCCATTCCAGCATGCCAGTTTGTTGACATTTTCAGTTTCGCTTCAGAAAGTTTGAGCTTCTCAAACTTTTCACGCGAAAATGTATCCAATTCGTTCCATTCTCATCTGACTTACGCAATCCTCTAGGCAATCCATTCTGCATCCGTTATGCATCCGCTATATCCGCATAGGCATCTGCTGCGCATCAACCAATCCCATCCGTTTCCAAGCGGGTAAACAAATGAAGGAGAAGCGGAACGGATGTCAGAAGGATTGCTAATGATATGCAGCACCGGAAACAAAGCCATGTAAAATGGAAAAAACGTTCGCAGGTGGGACTACTTCTCGTATATTAAGGATGCCTTAGAGGATGCCTAGAGGATGCCTAGAGGATGCCTAGAGGATGCCTAGAGGAATGCAAAGGGACACCTATGCTGCTATAAAAACGGCGGGAGCACACTCATCTGGATCTCACCTTTCAGAACAGAGCCTTCTGCAAGTGTGCGGACCTCTGCAGCCTTCATCTGCCTTCTTCCCCTTTCCACACATCCATCATGTCCACTGTGGATCGTAACAATAGTCCTTTTGGCAGCCACCATTCCTTCTGCAACGCATGCCGAAAGCTATCTACAGGCTCTGTTGAACTGCTACTACGAGAAAAAAAAGAGGCGGCCAATGAAGGCGTCTGGTGTCGAAACGATGGACTCAGGAGAAGAGCAGAGTACGGACTGTATGACAGCTGATGGTGGAGCGTCAGGAACGAAACACCGTGGCCTTCCAGAATTCATGAGGATGCCTCCAGCCATGTTGTGACAAAGTGTGCAGGCGCCTGACACCCAGTGTTGATCAAGGCAACCAACCCACAACTTCCGGCCCAGGCCTGGAACCTGGGCTTTCAATGGTAGGCAAACTTCACTCTGCGCCAACCGGCCTCAGGGGACCACTTACAGGAGCTATGCAGTAGCGGCTGGAGCGGTGCCACATCATACACCGATCAGCATGTGGTTCAGAGAAGCGTGTGCAAGGCCAATCATGCGAAGAAGTACAAGGATGGAGGTTCCTCTCAGTGCCCCTCCACGAAGAAGGATGAAGAAAAGATGCAGAGCAGTGTTATCAGAATGGACTTCCCCACACTTTGGAGCCATAGGATGGAAGCACGTGGCCGTGCAAACGACCAGCCAACTCAGGCGATCCTTTGATCACAACTACAAGTGGCTTCTTCAGCATCATCCGTTCTTCGCCATTGGTCGATGCTGACTACAAGCTTCATGTACATCGATGGCTAATCAGGCATCGGCTCATCTTCAGATGCCCAGGTAATACAACGCAAGTGACCTCAAGGGTGGGCCTGGAAGGCATACCTCATCATGGGCTTCCAGATCCAGAACCCCTGCCCAACGACACACTTACAAGATGTGCCCTACTTCATCGTGGCTGGATGCACCCTTCTCCCCTCACTACCTACCTAATGACAGCCTACCACCTCCAAATACCCTGACCCAGTGAAAGAGAGGATACTTCAACTACAGGCTGTTCCAGGCGCAAGCGGGTGGTGTGAGAATGCCTTTTGGCATCTGGCCAACAGGTTCCCAGGTACTTCCACCACCATGCTGCATCGCGCCAATGAGACCGTGAGGAACAGATGCGTGGAAGCTTGCTGCATCCCCTGCACAATCTCATGTCACCCGCTAGCAGTGTTTGCTAGAACAGGCTTGTGGACCACAACAAGTGAATGGGGACATGGAGCTGGGAATGGAGGCCAAGGGGAAAAACCTGATAGGAACACGGAGGATGGCAAGGCCCAACAGAAGCCCTCATATGAAGGGAAGAAGCCAGCGCAAGCTGCCTGGAAAACACTGGTGCAACCTCCCCAGCTTGAGCCGTGGAGTGCAAGACAGTAGATGAATAGATGATTATGGATGCTTTCTTGAGAACTGTCTCATCACATGGAGTGAGATTGGCCATGTATGTGGGTGGGCCTACAATGAAACGCCTTTAAATAAAGAGCTGGTGTTTATGTGACAGTGTGGATGATTGGATCTACATTGTTATGATAATAAAGGGCCATACGGTGTGGCACTGGGAGGGTGGCCATCCCGTTCCCTTGATGCTTGCACTGGAGGTTTTGTCTATCCCACAGCTATTACCCATCCCATCAGGCATCGCCTGCCCATCCCCACGCTAATCTGCAATCCCATCTCCACTGCTATACTTAACCATCCCACAAGCATGCAAAGCCTTAAAACATTTCTAAAAGTTTCCACGCAAGACTTTATTAAAAAAAACAAATTAGCAAGGGTAACAAGTGCTTACGTGAATCAAAACATAGACTTTTATTAAACAACAAGCTATAAACACAAAAATGGAGTTGTCTGGCAGGTTCCTCTTGTCGCTCAGTCTCAGGGTAGAAGAGTGTAGGTGCCTTGTGGCGAGGTGGCTGTGCCTTGCAGAGTGCTTGTTCATCAGCTCCTCCAGAAGCAGAAGCAAGCAGCGAAGCCACCAGCCCAGACAGAACGAGCCCATGCTGCAGAAAGCCCAGGAGACCAGAGTGAGGCCAGGGGGCGGCGGATGGTTTAGCCCTTGTCCCTCTTCCAGGTCTGGCAGCAGATGGCTGAGCCTTGCTGTGGGTCCGCATGGTTGTGGGTGTCGCTGGCTGGCAGGGAGGCTGGCAGAACCAAGGGCTGGCAGGAGGCTTGGCAGGGAAGGGCCACTGCAGGCAGGCAACCATGAAGGGTGGCAGGGCAGACATAACCAAGGCTGGCAGGTCAGGCAGGCACCAAGGCTGGCAGGAAGGCTGGCAGGCAGGCAGGCACCAAGGCTGGCAGAGAAGTCTGGCAGGGAGGCGGCACCAAGGCTGGCAGTGAAGGCTGCATTGGGAGGCAGGCCCCAAGGCTGGACGGCAAGGCTTGGCAGGCAGGCAGGCCCACAAGGCTGGCAGAAGGCTTGGCAGGCAGGCCACCAAGGCTGGCAGGTCAAGGCTGGCAGGAAGGCTGGCAGCCGAAGGCTGCAGGGCAGCCAGGCACCAAGGCTTACAGGCAGGCAGCACCACAGGCTGGCAGGCAGACCATTGAACAAGGCTGCAGAGGGCAGGCCAGCCAAGGCTGGTCAGGCAGACTGGCTGGCAGTCAGGTCGGGCAGACTGCAAGGCTCTGCAGAGAGGCCTGGCCAGCAAGGCTGGCCAGAGCAGGCAGACAGCAAGGCTTGCAGGGAAGGCTGCAGGCAAGGCTTGCAGGAAGGTTGGCAGCAAGGATCTCGCGGCGCAGGCATTTGCAGGCAGCCAGGCAAATGGCTGTCAATCTGTTATGGCAGCAGTCTTCCTCTGAATTGGTGACCTGCTTCCGAAGCTGGCTTCCCTTTATAATCCCCGGGCTGACGCAATGCATCTCCCATCATGCGCAATTAACGCTCAGCGCATCCGTAGGCTTTGCTGTGGCATCACGCCCTAGGTATCCACTCTGCATCCGCTTCATTCAACGCTCGGCAATCCCGCTCCTGCGCCGCCTGTATCCATTCACGTCACTTTGCCCGGAAGCCTAGCCCAATGCTGCCCATCCGCTCTCATACCGCTTCCATTCCGCCTGGTTCTTCCGCTTCTGCATCCGCTTTCCATCCGCTGCTGCGTTCCTCCCCGCGTCCAATTCCTTTCCGTAGTTATCCGCCCGGGTTAATGCAAAATTTTCGCCGCCCCTTCTGAGAGCGGATAACAATGGATGGAACATTTTTCTCGTCCGTTGTGTCCTTTTTACTAACGTTTTGTATTCGTTGGGCAGTGTGACAGGGCCTTTACCACCATGATTTGCTATAGATACTGACTTCTTGAAAACAAAACTTTAGTCACCTTTCCTAAAACATTGCTCCTGACAACCTGGTTTTGGGTTCTCTGGTTTTTATCATATCTAAACTTTCCTCATATAAGTATGCTCTTCGTTGCAGGCCACACTCAGTTTATAATGAAACCAAAACATTTGTCACAACAATGTTTCAAAACTTGAAGAATCCAAACTATTGGGAAGGTACTAAATTACCAAAGACTGGAATATATTTACAAAGGGAATATATTTGTACATACTTCATAAACCACAGCTGAGAGAAAGCATAGCTGACATTGATAGAAATTAAGGAGCTATGTACTTTCATCAAATTTAATTAGCAAAGGGATTTATTTAAAGATTCTCTTAAACTTGATTTCCTTTTGATTTGAAACAATCACAAAAGCTCTTTCCAGTCCTTTACCAGTCATAACTTTCTTTACATTTTTGATCGACAAATAGCCATAATCACTGCAACAGCTGGTACAGTTCACCTATTTTTTTCTGAAAAGAGAGGGTTGTTCAACTTTTCCTCACTGATATATGTCTTTAGATCTGAATGGGTATTGCAAAAATCAGGCTTCATTTCTTTCATTTCCCTTTTGTTTAAATTAAATATAATGAAAGTGACTTCTCACCAGTAGCAATGTACTGAGACTTATGTTCTGCCCCATAGTACTATACAGCACCTTTGGGTAGTTTACCATGTCAGCATATTGCCTCCAACAATCTTAGAAACTGCTTCTGAGTGCTTTATAGCACTTTCTGGGTGATTTACAATGTCAGCATATTATCCCCAACAATCTGGGTCTTCATTTTATTGACCTTGGATGGATGGAAGACTGGGTTGTCCCAGAGTCCATCAGGATCAAACTCCAAGCTTTGGGCAGCGTTAGCTGGAATATTGGATTCTAACCACTGCGCCACCAGGGCCAAACACATATTGAGTGTATACTTTCCATCAGTGGTGAGATTCAATTTTTTTTACTACCGGTTCTGCGGGCACGACTTAGTGGGCCTGACAGGGGAAGGATACTGTAAAATCTCCAGTCAGAGGTGGTATTTGTCGGTTCTCCAAACTGCTCAAAATTTCTGCTACTGGTTCTCCAGAACTGGCCAGAACCTGCTGAATACCACCTCTGTTTTCCATTATGTTCCTTATAGTGTCACATTTTGCTGGCCACACTCACTGTCTTTTTCCTCTCTATATTCTTGTACCAAATTCATAGACCTGAATGGAGATATTTGCAATCAGGAAAGCATGTGAGGGCTTACTTCCTCCTGCTGTTTTCATTAAAGTAGGCCTTCCTGCCCTCACTGAAAAGGGATCAGGAATCTCACTATAAAATCTGATGAAATCCTGAATATATTTAGATAGTTAAAAATTCTGGATCAATGGAAAGTTAAGGAGTAGAAAGGAGAACATGAGCATAGAAGCCAACGCTAACCCTATTTTTTAAAAAAATCAAATGAGGGGGAAAGACTACAGGACAAAAGGTCAATAGAATCTAGAACACATATTATCTTGTCATGTAAGCAAAGCTACTCTCTGTCACCTAACCTGTGAAAACTAAAGATGTGCTTCCAGATTTGTTTATTTATTCTGAACTACTTTGTAGCTTTTATCCTTGTCTGACAAATCCTAAATTTCAGAATCCAATCCATGCTGCTTCTTTTATTTCAAGAGAATTTGGGTACATTACAAAAACTCTGAGCTTGGTTGTTTGCTTACAGATATTTCATTACCCAACTAGGTAACATCAGTGCAAGTAAGCAGGAAGTTTGCTCCCTCTTTATATACCGTAGTTTGCCTATTGCTTTTAGTGGTAGTGGGGGTTTTCTCTTTGGTGGTTTCTTAATTAGGGTATAGTTTTCTTCTTGATTGTTTGCCTGGTGTTAATCCCTGCTTATCTGGATGTTGGCTGTTTGGGAAGTTCTTAGGTAAATAGATGTTACCATAACAGCAAAATACTGAATGAAATCCATCTTTGGTGTAATACAACAGAATCCTGCTGCTCTTAACATTATGCTTTCACAAGAAAATTCCTATCTTCATGGCTAATTAGCATTTCTAATCCTGTCACATCCACTTTCAGGTTTTAAAAAGAACTCACATATATACAATAATAGCAGCGGCCAATTAATTTAGAAGAGGGATAGCAAGAGGAATAGGATAAACTACTATGTTATACTACAGTATTTGCTGTACAGCTATCAGTCATATCTAGTCTGCAGAAGCTTTTTGGGCTCATCTAATTAATTTTTCAAGATGATATTAACATTTGTTGAACATATATATTTTATATCAAATTATATTTTCATACTTCAGTATTATGCTCATATGGTGATGATTTACAGATTCCAGTTACAGAAAAACAAAACATACACATCTTGTTCTGAAAATGTGTTTGACTACAAGTTCAAAATATATTTGAACTTATAGTCAAATATATGATAACTGTCACAACAGGGTTTTTAAGCACCAAAAAAATCTCCTGGTCATCAGGGCAAAGAAGCAATCTGCTTACCTCCAAAGTGAACTTTCAGTAACGCTTCCCAAATTGAAGTCATGGAGTTTTGTAAGAATGAGAATCACCTAAGAGAAGAACAGAAAGAGAAAGGGAACAGATGAAAAGCATCTTCCATTAACTTTCTGAAACATTCCTTTTGAAATCACCCAAAGAAGAGCTTAATATTTATCCATACAATTTGGGGTATTATAGGGTCAAGAAATGAATAGGGAGGATAAGGTTCTCAATATTGTAACTTAATGCATCTTCACAGATCATAATACTTTATTATATTGCAGATAGAAAATATAATTAAAGATATTCCTGGAAACATGTTTCCTTTCATCTAGGTACATCTGGACATGTTTCATTAACAATTCAAACCTATTGTTGTGGTTCACTGGCAGCAGGTGTGAAGAGCTGAGGTCTCTGAGAGCTAGGACTTGGATGAAGGGCCTGCATGTAATGCAGGGATGGGACCAGGACTATCAGAGAATATGGTGCTGCCTTCAGAGCTTGTAGAGTCTGGCAGCAGTGATGCAAAATATCCTGAGAAGCCTATACCTAGTGCATATGCACATAGGGCTGCTCAAAGGAAAGAGCAGCTGCAGCAGCATGGGCGATTTGGGAGTAAGGCTGTAAGGTGATGCCCTCTCCTATAAGGGATAAAAGCAAGCCCTCAGGGATTGTGTTCTTTGCCAGAAGCAAATAAGTTCTTTCAACTCCAAGTTCTTGTGGAAGTCTTGTCTATTCTGGTTTGTTTTGTGAGACTTTTGGTTTTGAATATTTTCCTGCAATTAATCTTGGGTTCTTGGCAGCCTTTCACAACCTTGAAAAGGCTTGCTCTTACCTGGGACAATTAATTTTAATGACTCTTTTTTGTAAATGAACAGAATTCACAGAGGCGCACTAAAAAAGTTTGCTTTTATATATACTTTGTGTTTATTTGATTTGAATAAGGCTTGAGTCTTGCCTTTGTTTGGTGGATGGAAGCACTACATTGTTCAATTGAGTTCTTCTCAAGTAATTACACACTGACTTGCAGTCATCTTACAGAAAGAACAATGAAAATTATTCTTGAACTTCACTGCATGTTCCTTTTCTTTGAAAGTCTAAATCAGAGGTCCCCAACCCCTGGGCCATAGCCCATTTAGAACCAAGCCATGAAAGTGGTAAGCAAGAGTGTGTGGCTCCACTTGTGTGAGAAGCAAACACTGATGCACAAAGCTTATTTGTGTGAGTATTGTGAAAATGGAGCTGCATGCATGCACTCATCCATTGTTCATGTGAAACCATCCCCTGTCCCCACCCCACTGCTGCTAGTCCACAAACCCAGGGAGGTTGGGGACCTGTGGTCTAAACCATCCTGCCATTTTATCTCATTTAGGGTATAAATATAATGCATTTGTTACCACAATGCATTTGTTACCAACCCATACTGATATCAAAATGACCAAACATGCATATGATCTTACAATGCAAACTTCACCCCTTCACAACAACATCACCCGAGAAGATGCAAGCATTTAATATGTATGAAGATATCATTATAAATGTTTTATCTTTTGCTTTTGCTTCCCTTGCAGATATCTATGTTTGCTACAGATTTTTCTTAAAAATCCAGAAATCTCAAAAAAGCCTGCCTTGAAGTCATTTCTTTTAATTGGACATCCAATGAAGCAGGTTTTTTCCCAACTTAATAAGTCTTTCACCTACACTTGGAGTACACAGCTTTGGTATAACGGTTTACCAAATTTGCCTTGCAATTTCTCAGATTTCAGCTCTGTAAGAAAGGCTTTTGCCTTTCTTTGCTTTATTTTTAAAGTGCCAAAAAATTATTTTAAATTTCTTTTTTCTATTACTGCTACTGTGGATATGGTTTTCTATTACTCATTTTTTCCGGCATTCTGAAACTTTCCAGGTTATCAGTGCTTTTCAATGGGATGTAATATCTTGCCTTGGGGTTTTCCTAATATGTAAGAAAAGAGGGAGACTACTGGCTACTGGATATGAAAGATCAAAAATTTTTGAAATCATCTTGAATTAAATATAATATTAAATTAATCTTTTTATTAAAATATATATGAAGCAAAAATCTTAACTGATTCTAACGCACCAATGCTCTATTTTGTCTTGATTGTGGCAGCTGTTGAGAAAATGAAGTCAGCACAGAATAAGTCACAACCATGTCATGTAATATATAGGTGAATGAATGGCTTTGTAATTGATGATCACTATCGAGCAAGTAGTAAATGATTCACTCAGCTAGCTGAAACCTACACCTGTTTTTGCTGATTAGCACTTCACCATTCATCAATAGCTGTTATTGCAATCCATTTAATAGCACTGTATCATCAGTCCTTTAACAAACACAAATTGCTTAATTTAAAAATCCTGAGGCTAAACTTGATGCAAAATGAATGAACTAATGCTCATATTACTGAATAATACATGAAAGTTGTCCTTGGGTTAAGAACAAGTTCTATTCCCTAACTCTGTCTTTAACCCAATTTTGTATTAAAGTTAGAACCTGTACTTACAAACTGACTGCCTGTTATTGAAAATGATGCAATTTTATTTCCTCAAATCAACAAAGCATTAAAGCTGTACAAAACTTCCAGGAACTGCTAAAAACTGCTGTATATTAAAAATAGCCAGCTTCAGCAGTTCCTGAAAGCAATGTATGCCTTCAATGCTTCATCAGTGCAAGGAATAACAAAGTCATCAGCCATTTTTACTAATAAATAGCCCATCTATAAACAATAACAACAATAACATGGGTTGCCTTTAAGTCAGACATCTTAACTGTCAATACATCTGAAGTCCAGTACACTTGCTGGGCTTAATTCCTTTGTAAGCAAATCTTTTGTTTGCAGTTGGTTACTATGCACAGTAGCAGGATTACCCTCTGGCAGAAGAAAAATGGTAGAAGTGGACATATTTGGTTTGTTTGACTAGTCCTGGAGGAATAAAGAAACAGAAGAAACCTCCAACCAGATGCTGTGATAAATGTGATTCAAATAGACCATCGGGACATTACAACAGTCAAAAGAGAAGAAGGAGTGGAAGTGCAGAACCAAACTGTTTTAAGTCAGTTTCATGTTTAGCTGATGTAGAGCAGGGCTGTCAAATTTCCAGCCTGTGGACTGGATGCATCAAACATGCCCAGTTTAGCAAAGAGGTAAAAAGTCATGATACATCACATGATACCACTATGATGACTTTGACACACCTGATATAGAGACTGTAGAACATGGGTGTCAAACATGCAGCATCATGTTGCCGTCATGTGATGCTTTGTGATGTTTTTCCAATTCATGGAGCTTGGGTGGGCATCGCCTGAGCACAACGTATCCAGGCCTTGGGGCACCTGTTTGACAACTCTGCTCTAGCAGCTTAAGAACACAATATGGAAAGCCCAAAGCCAAGTTTTAATTGTTGCAATTTGCATTTCAAGAAAAGTCTTAGTTGATTTTAATGAGGATTTTTCTCTTGAAATGCAACAATTTGGAGAAACCATTTTTATTCAGCTTATAACAGGGAGAAAAGAGTTAGACCGTTTCCCTTTCTTCCTGCTCTGGCTTTACTTTTGGATGCTAATTTCAAAATAAAATATAAAATTGAACTATATTCATACAATTATAGCACAACTAACTTCAGTCTATTTTTCTATAGATTAAGGCATTTTCCAAGGAGTTAACTAGGCAGCTCTGCTGAATATGCCTAATTTCTTCTTTTCAAATATCAGAAGATGACACTCAAGAAATTTCACTATCTCGCAGTTGAAGGTAATGACAACACTTCCAGCTCTGACTTAAAGTAAGTGACTCAGGAGACAGAATCTGAAGTGAAAAAGAGCAAGTATCCATGGAGATGAAGCCTCAGAGAGAAACTAAGTAAAAATGACTTTTTGGCAATAAATCAAAATACTCAAATGGAACAGAGGAGTAATGAAGAAACGCTAAGGTACAAATTATTTTTCAAGAAATTGTTCCATTTGTTTTGTGCTTCTATTGCCATCTTGCCTTGTCTTTGATATCTGGTTCTTCTTTTTCCAGTTGCTTTCCTGATTTATATGCCTGGCTCAATTTATAAAAGCTCCTAGGTAGACCTCTGACAGTTTATAGACTACTGTATGCTGATTCCACTATCTAATTGCAACATCTGACAGTGACATTTATCCTTAAGGCCCTGTCCCACTGCACTTACGGATGCAAAGAAGATGTAAAACATTAAAAAAAGCTTGCCATCTGTTGGAAAACGCTATGCATCCGTTGTGTACTCATTGCATACGTTTTTCATACACTCTATCCGTCGAGCATCTGTCCACTGAGATTTCATCCGCTCAAGAAGTTTTGAGCTGCACAAAACTTTTTGAGCCAATGAACTTTCCACTGTGTACGATGTAAATCCGTGACATACGAGCAACAAATGTTCTATGTCCGTTTATCCTCCATTAAACGTCATCTGCATCCTCTCTGCATCCTCTGGGCATCCTCGCAACTCACATCCGCTGCAGCTGAAAACGGAAAGAGGGAGGAAACAAAAGGTACACGGAACATCTACACAGCCTTAGTATCATGGAAATAGAAAGGATGCGCAGTGAACGGTTTGCATCCGATATACATCCGCGCAGCATCTGATATACATCCGCACGGCATCCCCTTTCTTTTAGGCGTATGTGATGAATCCGCTTCATCCACTATGCATCCGCTTCGCAATTATCCCCCGGAACCCGTTCGGAGGTGTCATCCGCTTCCATCTGCTTTCATCCGCTAAGCTTCCTATGAACATCCGTTTAACATCCCCGCTACATCCTACCTATGTCCGTTCTTTTCCGTTCTGTTTATGCAAATTTTTGCCACTTTTTGGAGCGGATGACAACGGATGGAGCGAGCCCTGAAATTTTGCTCATCCGCTGTGTCCTTTATGCATACATTTTGCATCCGTCGGCCAGTGGGACCGGGCCTTTAGGCAGGTCAGAGTTGCAGCAGAGTTCTGTCCCCGTGCAATTTATTTAGATCATTTTCATACTGTCTATCAGATTGATATTGTTAGCAATCTAACAATAATTTTCTCTCCTAATAATTTGTACCTATGAGAAGTGTTACAGGAGAGAAATGCATTTGGTCCTTCAAACTATAGCATATGTAATCAAAACCTAACAAGACAAATGGGAACTTTGTTTTTAATAGAGATATATTACAGTCAGGGATACAATTTCTAGAAAGAAAAAGGCAGACAAATTTGAACATTATAAATAGAATATCTATCAATTGTAACGCTCCTGGCTTTCCTCCATATTGAGCACAACGGCAAAAATGTGAACTTGGGCTTCTTTTATCCAACCCAAAATTCTAGACAATGAACTATATTAGTTCTTACATACTGAGACGTATGAATTAATATACTAACCTTTTTAAAATGCCACCACCGCCAGCCTACCCACATTGTAGTATTCTATTAAAACATTTTGGAAAAACTTTTCAAGTTAACACACACATTATTTCTCTCATTTCCAGCCCCCTCTATGTCTGTCATTTTTCTATTCTGTCTTTCAATATGCAGACTTCAAAGAATGTGAAATCATTCCTACTAAATAAAAAAATAAACTTATGACCATTTTGTTCACAGCTGCATCCGTTGCAGTATACTCATGGTCACATGATCAAATTGGTGACTGAATCATATTTATGATGGTTGCAATGTCCCAGGGTCATGTCATCACCTTTTGTGACCTTCTGACAAGCAAAGTCAATGGGGAAATCAGATTCACTTAACAACCATCTGACTAACTTAATAACTACAATGATTCAGTTAACAACTGTGGCAAGAAAGGTCATAAAATGAGGCTACATTCACTTAACTGTCTTGCTTATCAATAGAAATGTTGTACTCAATTAGTCCAGAACTATCTCTACTCTAGGATGAAATTCATCTGCATCAAAACAGTAAAAATAATTTAAAGTAACACTCAGAAACACACTGAGGAAGCCTTTTTCTCACCGTGTTCTTTGCCAACCTCAGCTCATTCCAACTTTAGCTTTTCCAAAATGATATTTATGATTCAAACCCAGGCTGTCTGCATTAATTTTATTTTTCAGCATCCAATTATACATACTTTGATTGTATGTGTTTCATCAACATACCCAGCTTTTCATTTATATTTTGTCAAAATAGATCCTTGTGTTGTCCCAGCCAGTCTATGGGAGTTGGATAGTTACTTAGGAGTTGTGAGCTGTCCCCTTAAGGGAATGCATCATGGAAAATGTAGTTAAAGGTATCCTGAGAAATGTAGTTCATCTCACATGGCTACATCTGTAATCCTGATTGGTCACTGAATTGACCCTTGGTGGGTTAAGGGAGTTTTCCTCATTCTTTGTCTAAACTCTCTACCTCCTGGCATCTTCCTCTTATTGCTACGAGATGGGTTAGGAGATAACCATCTTTCACGTACAAGGCAGATATACAAAGGATTGATCATTAAAGAAGAACATCACAAATGTGAGTTATGAAGATACCTGATGTACCAATAAATGAACTTTGTTATGGAAGCTTTGTTGAGTTATCTTTATGCATCTGCACAATTATAAATCTACCTCTGTGCAAGATACAGAACAGTGAAAGATGACCCATCAGAAAAGGAAAAATTTATTAATTTTGGATTTGTGATAAAACAACATGACATTGAAGCCAGGAGTGAATGTGCAATGTTGATCTGAACCTGCATGTCTCATCATTTCCCTCTCACTGTGAGCATCAGAACTCTTTATGTGCTGTGTATGTTGGGAGGGGATGGAGTTTCCCACATGCTACAAACAAAAAGACCTTTCTACCCACCCACCCACCCACCCCTCCTCTCTGCTCAATTTGCCTTCCTACTATCTCAGACATTCTATTTGCATAACAAGGAGAGTTAGAAATTTCCCAGTTCTCAAAAGCTTGAGAAATCTTGCATGTATTTTTAAAATGGAAACTAAAGCTGACTCTGCTATGCTCATCTGGCATGGAGACAAAATCATAAAACAGTCCCTCTCCAGCCAATTTACAACTGATAAAGATACATTGTAGTTCCAGGAAGGGGTTAATTCCTCCTCTCTTTTTCTTCAGAGAAAGAAAGGCTGTATCTCAGATTTCAACTCTTAACTGGAAAGAACTAATTTCCAAAGCAAGGGAGGGACCAAGTATATCTCATCCATCCCTGTATTCATCCAATTACAAACCCTTTCCAAACGCAATGAGAAAGTTTCATAAATCTTGATTGTTTTGCAAAAAAGAAAGGCTTCTGTCCTAGAGGCAATAAAGAGGCCAGGGTAATCAACATTCCTCCATCTCCACAGCAATGGAGCACTTAATCTGAAGCAACCTAAAGCTCCATTTGGTGGTCAAGAAGAAATTTACACTGAAGTAATTTTATTTTATTTTCAACAGTGGGCAAGGAGTCCCTCCCCCTTCTGGTGGTCTCCTCATCAAGTACTCTGAGGAAACCACAAACCATCTACAACACATGCCCTCGAGCCAGAATGCCATGCCTACGCGGATGCTGACAGCAACAAGCACCCAGCTGCTCTGCATCCAGACTCCATGCCACCACAGCAGACAACACATAACCCTCCCCCAGCCAAGGAGCCTCAATGTGCTAAAGAGGCACCCCCAGAGCCAGTGGTGACTGTCAACCACACAGCAATGTGCACCGGCTCACCATTCCCTCCTTCATGTCCTCCCATCTGTTTAGCCAAAATGTACCCTGAAGGATGGCCTGAAGATGCTGTGAAAATGTATATGCGGATCAACAGTCAAAGCACCTGTACCCTGGCCAGACCCACATTCTTCAACCTCTTTGAGGTGCAACAGGCCAAACTTCCTTCACCGTATCAACATGCCATGGACCAAGAAGCATAGTGGGGAGGAGAGCTACTGGACTTTGCTTAGAGTCATTAGATGGAAGTACCTGATTCCCACTACTGCCCGTATTTGAATGCAAAGGCATACTGAATGACCGCAGTCATATTGCAACACCTGAGGTCATGCCTCACCTACAGCACCTTGCTCAGCACTTTCCTGCCCTAGATCCCAAGGCTGATATCCTACTCTTGCTGGGAAACAATGCCCCATGTGCCTTTCTCTTCTCTGAGTCAGTTGGCGGTCCCATAGATTTGATTTGGCCATCAAATCTCCACTAGGATGGGGGATCGTAGGAATTGTCAGTGACGTCCAGATGCAGGCTCCAACCCTGGCAAATACCTCAGCACTATCCATTCCACTCACCTTCCAATGCCCTTTAGCACCACTGAAAACAAGAATGAAGTTCCAACCTCAAAGGCCGCCATCGATCAGTACACGTTCACTAGAACAACCTAAATGGCTGCCAACAACCACCAGACGTCCACTAAGACACCCTACACAGGCATATGCCTCTATAATGCCCTTTCCAACAGCTTCCCACACCCCTTTGACACCATCGAAGAAAGAGTATCATTCCAACCTTAGAAGGCCACCAAATGCAACCTCCGAACTTTCACCTTTGCCTCCAAGAGTACCTGTACACCCTAAAAGGCTGCCAGAGGTGACCAGCAGACTTGAACCAAGAGGCCAAATTTGAAGACTGAACCTCAAGCTTTGCATGCTTTGCTTTGTTTGATGCTTTATTAATGTTTACTGTTTTTTCTTAGTTATATAGCTAATTGTTTGTCTTAGTTATATAGTTATATGCTATTCAGTTAGTATTACTGCTTATCTTAGTTTACAGTTAATTTTTTTTCTCTTCTTTTAATAGTGGAATTTACAATTCCAGACAGGGAGTGTGCTGTCCAGCCAGTCTATGGGAGTTGGATAGTTACTTAGGAATTGTGAGCTGTCCCCTTAAGGGAATGCATCATGGTAAATGTAGTTAAAGGTATCCTGGGAAATGTAGTTCATCTCACATGGCTACATCTGTAATCCTGATTGGTCACTGAATTGACCCTTGGTGGGTTAAGGGAGTTTTCCTCATTCTTTGTCTGAACTCTCTACCTGATGGCATCTTCCTTCTATTGCTACAAGATGGGTTAGGAGATAACCATCTTCCATGTACAAGGCAGATATACAAAGGATTGGTCATTAAAGAAGAACTTCATCACAAATATGAATTATGGCGATACCTGATGTACCAATAAATGAACTTTGTTATGGAAGCTTTGTTGAATTATCTATCTGCATCTGCACTGCTATAAATCTACCTCCGTGCAAGAGACAGAACAATTCTATTTTGAAATAATAAGACTTTTCATATTGACAAACCATATAATTTCTTTCTTTAGGAAAAAGATTCCATACCAAATTTCTTCTTATGTTATCATCTTATTTTATCTATCTTAATTTGTGACTGATTACACACAAAGAAAATTAGGACAAAGAAGGAAACAATTCCTTGGTCCCAGTTTCCTTTTTTCCCCTTTCTGCTTCTTCTAGATTTTTGAACGAAAAGTTATTACTATTGCAAATGAGTGCATCTCTTGTGGTAGTATTTGTTATTTATTATAGTTTTAATAAAAATAACTGAAATGAAATAAAAAAATTCCCAAAGCTTTGGGGATGATATCTTAGCAAAAGGAATGACTGGAAGATAGGGCACAGCATAAGTTAGTGAATCAATAAAAATAAATTATCTTGATTTTTTTCCTCCCTTTTGCATACTTTAATTCATAATAGAGGAATTTGAAATCATATTTCTGCCAAATGGTGGAGATAATATCTGTCTGTATGCATGTGTGTGTGTGCACATGTGTGTGTATATACATCCAAACACACATACATACAGAGATGCTTATATAGAAATAAAGTTTAATCTACCTTATTTTAGGCAAATGAGATCTCTTTTCAAGTGGGAATGCTTTTTATTTGCAACAGACCTATCTAGCAATGCTGGCAAAAATACTATGGGGAACACTTGGAGCTTGGCAGAGGGATTGTTTAAATAACATTATAGGTCTTTTTCAGAATTTAATGACTATGTTTTTGGTTACTTACAAGCTGTTTCCTTTCTTGCTCTGTTTATTCATAATGCCTTGGGATTTTACCCCCAACGTGTTCCTTCTGTTGCTATGAGGGTTGGCTGATATTCTTTGTGCTCCATCAAATATGATCTGACATGATTTAAAAAATTTTTTTTTAAAATATTACCAATCTTTTGTATTGAGCCTCTTCCATAAGAAAATGTAAAATACTTAAGATAGAAATCCCCAAACAGCTCTTGTCTCTCCCAAAAAGTAATAATGGCTGTTCTTGACTCTAGAGTGAGGATAGCAACATATTCTTTTGTCAATGCTGAAAAAGTTGTTTTTTGAGTATTCAGCCAAAAAGCTAATGAAGCCAATTCAAGAATACCTGAAGCTGTTGTGCAGGGTTGTGGTTGTTGTTGTTGTTTTTTACTTCAGGCAGCTATTCTCATTTTAAAAGTGGAGAAGTAAAACAAACATGCTGTTTTCCTTTCCCAACAGCCTGTAGGAAGGCAGCAGGTAGAAGCTACCTGGCTGTAATGAATTCTGTTCTGATACAAATGTTTTTAGATGATGGTCTTTTTTCCTACTTCAAAAGGTTCAATATACAAAAGCACTGATGAAGCTTATGTCACAACAAGCTTTTGAACTCTAAGACAGGTTAGCATTTTTAGGAAGCTGCAAATCCATCCATGTTTTTGTGTCTGGTACCTGAAATTCTCACTTTCTTATAAAATGTCAACCAAAATTTCAAGAGATATCACTTAGACTTGCTATAAAGTTACAAAAATATTGCAACAGTCATTAATTTATTCTTATACTATTAATTGAGAAGATATTATTTTGGAGATGATATACACTTGCTAGGAGCCAGGCAGTATGTAATATAATAAAATTGAAGGATAAAAGGACTACCTTACTGGGGGGAAGAGAATATGTAAAACATTTTGACAATTTAGGGTTGGTGAGAACTTTAGAATTTTATCCACAAAAATATTCCTTCTTTGAAAAATGTATGGGGTGCAAAAAAAATCTTCACAGCTACCAAATTTGTTCATTTCTAAACTGTCTGGATCTTTTATGGGTTTGAGGATCTCTAGAATTTTTCTTCTACAACATGAAGTCTCCTCAACTTTGAATAAAGTAGAAATCACAACAAACATTCTGAATTGTTTCTAAAAAGACACAATAAATCTATCTTAAAACTGATGAGGATCAAGTATATGGAAGTGTGTGTAAAGGGGAGAAAAAAGATTCTGTAGTCCATCAAAAAAGAGTCACCCTAACACAGATGCCTAATAGGCATGTCAACTGATATTCATCTGTCACCACTGAAAATATTCACATACCACTGCATTACTTGTTGAATAAATATTCCAAGATTGTTTAAAATAAGTAGTGTCTTATAATAGGAAAGACTATGAAATGAAACAGGAGAGAAATGTTGAGTGATCCAAGCCATCTTTCGTTCTGAAGGTAATGCATGAGGTAAGTTGCTGTAGCCATCCAACTTTAATCAAAGCTACTCACAGAAGATACTTGTCAATGTTCCGATTGACAAACCCAGCAAGGAAGCACAACTGAGACCTTCTGGTCTCTGAATGCAAAACTTTACTGAGTACATCATTTCAGCACTGATCATTTCAGCAAAGCCAGCTCTACCTAATTCCCATGCCAACCCACATAATTACAATATGGAATTCCACCTCTCCCCTTGTCAGTGTAGGTCACATTGTCATTCTATTGTTATGAGAAAAAGCTTCTGGTCTCTGGTCACCTGGTGATGTGTCCTTGGCTCTCATGGCTCCTCTTCTTGAAGTCTGGAACCCTCATTCCATCCACCCTTCCCTCCTCCCTGGTTCTTTGGCAAGTTGAGAAGCAATAATGATTGCAACAGCATAAGAAAGTTTCAAGTTTGGCACCTCTGCTCCCAGGTCAAGAGAAGCGATGCTATCTACATTCCTGTTGGAAAGTAGAATTTCAAGCTAAAGTCTTGACTGTGGTGCTTTCAGAGACTAGATTTCTTACCTGATCCAGAAAAAAAAAGAGTTGTTCACTGTATACTCTGTACCAGAAAGAATCCACATTAAGAACAGGAAGAGAAAGGAAAAAAGGGGAAGAAAACAACAGAAGAAAGAAGGGAGGAAAGAAGCATTCCAACTTCCCCCAGTAGATTTGCCACACATCAGAAAAGATATGTTACTAATAGGTTCTTGGTGACTTTATACTGCTATGCTAGCCTCTTATATCAAATTATAAAAACACATTATAAAGTCTCAGGCGAAGTTAAATGTAAAAGCTCACAGTATAGGAAAACCTATAAATGTAAATTATTATGGGGAGGCAGGGCAGGAGGATATTTTAAAAATAAACCCATAGAATAAATCATCAGATCAAAATACTGCCCTACCAATGCAAACAAATAAAATGGGTTAGATTTTTAATGATAAGCTGCAACAGGCAGCTAGTCTTTAAGATTCATTAATTCTCTTTGATTCATACAAGCAGAAATAAAAATGCTCTTGATAACAGACTGCTAATATATCCAATCTCATTTTCTCTCTTCTTATAAATTTTATCTGCCACAAATTCTTTTTGGAATCACCTGAAGGACCACAAGGGTACTTATTTCTTGTTTCATGATTTCCTTAACAGTGCCATTTGCAATTTTAAAAAGATGAAGCTTTGCAAGATATGAGCATTAAGGGAAAAAATGTAATCCTTGAAAAAAAAAATAGCACTTCTGATGTAAATGGAGGCACACTTTTATTATGTTAGGAAAGAAACTGAAGTACCAAATCCCATTGTAATTATCATAAGAATTTCTGCCTTGAATTTTGATTAAAAGAATAGGACTGACTTATGATATGAATAAACCTTCAAGTTGAATCAAGCATCAGATATCATAAATAAGATAGAAAAATGTGGCTTAGACACAGTGGTGGGATTCAAATTTAACAACCAGTTGTCCCAGGGTCAGGTTGGCTATTGTGGGAGATGTGGCCCATCCCCGTCTTCCAGCTCCGCACATGGGAGATGAGCCAACCTAACCCTGGGTGAACTGATTGTTAAATTACACCCCTCCTGCTATCAAAATGGATCCCAGGGGCTGCACTGCAATGGAGAAACAGGCAATGGAGCAGCTGACCAGTTAATCAGTGGACAACTTGCCTCCAAAAGTTGAGAATGCAACTGGATGTTTTTAAGAAGATATTTTTAAAGAACCATTTGTCTTAAATGGCATAGGGTTTTCTGCCTGAGCAGGAAGACCTCCAAGGTCCCTTCCAACTCTGTTATTCTATTATTCTGTTGTTCTAAACTGTTCTTGAGAAGAATTCCAGGCTGAATTGTTTAAGAACAGCATGCATATGATCAGATAACTGCATCCCTTGGATATGCAAGAAATGCTCAGGTGCTGTAAGTTAAGCTGAACAATGGAAATGCTTGGGATGTACCTCTTGTCTGAAACTAGAATCAAATCTTATTGTCAAAATTTCTGATATGTTCAGTGTAATTATACAGGCTACAGAGTTTATTGAGCTAGGTTGGTTCCTTGCAGGCATTTCCTTGTATTGGTAGTCTTTGACTTACGAGCATAATTGAACCCAAAATTTATGTTGCTAAGCAAAACAATTGTTAAGTGAATCATTGTAGTTGTTAAGCTAGTAATCCAGTTGTTAAATGAATCTGGCTTGCCTATTATCTTTGCTTGTTAGAAGGTTGCAAAAGGTAATCACATAACACGAGGACACTGCAACCATCATAGATATGAACTCGTTGCCAAGCATCTGCATTTTGATCATATGACCATGGGAATGTTGCAATGATTATAAGGGTGAAAAACAGTCATGTCACTTCTTTCAGAGCCATTGTAACTTTGAACAGTCACTAAATGAATTGTTATAAGTGAGAACTACCTGTACTCATGATGTTATCTAGTTTGAAATTAAATGTCTGCAAGAACACAACCAACCTCAGAGAGTACAAAGAATCCCTCATTTCCCATACAAATATTCTCCTTTATTATGAAATTTAAGATTGACTATGTTCCACCTAGTATTTTTTCTTTGCATCTTGGTTTCATAAAGTTTGTTAAGTGATCACTCACCATATTGCCAAACAAATAAAAACAAAGTTCTATAATTTTGCATCTTTCTAACATAAACCTATACTGTGGACAGTTGCCCTGTCTTCCCCTGACAATTGCCAGGAATTTCTGCTTATAAACTAACTTATATGACTTTGATCTTGAGAGTTCCAGGAACTTCCAATAGAGTGAAATGTAGAGAATTTTAAACACATATCAGCCAAAATATTAAATGTATGAACTAAACACAAAAGTATGTTTATGGGCTTCTTGATGATGATGTCTCTAAACTATGCCTCTTTCACTTTTGAAGACTGCATTGGTATAGAAGTATAGATATTTAATACCAATAGAGGTATTTAGACATACATAATGCACAAATTAGACTAAAATGGTAATCCCATCCTTTGCTTTTCAGCATGTTATGGGAATGCAGCTATTGTCTTAGCATATTGTATGAAACAAGCTCTCACTTTAAGGCATGTTTTCTTTGAGCATAGCATGACATGTAAGCATTGTGTTTACCCTAGCGTATCAGAGTTCATATGCTGATAAGCCATTAAAATAAAAATAATAGCCATTTTCTCATACCTAACATTAGACTGCACAAACCTGCATATCGGCAGACCCATTTGTCTCCAAAAGTCAAAATGTTACGTTCACATTCAGTTTAAGATAAATGATTTTCTTGACATTATAGGATGACATAATTTCTGTCTTAGATGCTAATAACTGCTTTTTGCAGTCCATAGAAAATATATTAATGCAATAACTCCCAATTTTGTTCTCCCAATTTAGTTGAATACAGCTCTCTTGTTTCTCTAATAAGCACATTTTGTCAGTTCCTTAGAAGATAAGAAAGGCATACAAAGAGAAGTACACAGACTCCTGGCAGCTGTACAGGAATTAGGAACCACTGCCAGAATCAGCTAAGTCACTTTACAAACGTACCTGTCTTTTTAATCTACTATGGGCCAAAAAGGAGAGGGATGTAAGATTGTCAGTAGATACTTTGAATTTAACCTTACAGGAGGTAGTGTTGAAGGATTTTTTTTTTTGCAAACAAAAAAAAATATGCATTTTTTTCTAATAGCAAGAGATGGGAATACCTAGAAGCTGTTAAGAGAAAATTACAGATATTTATGCTGTTTTTGTTGCAACCATTTTCTTTTTATTACTTTTAAGCTAGTAAGTTAAATATGGTTTTCTCAACTTACAACCTTTTTTTACTTATTAATACTGTCAAGGACAATTTTTTCCCTGATTTTGTAAATGCTTTGTTATTTTTTAAAACAGAAGAATGAGAGAAAGAAGACTCAAACTAAAAGTAATGCAACATTATGCTGAATATTTCAATGCTTAACAAGGTGAAAGAGACAGATTTGTGTATTCCTGTTCCACAGATGTTTTCTTAAACCCACAAGCAAGGAAGATAAAAGAAAAAAGCATAATGGCTCACTGAAAATAGGCTTAAAGTCTTACAGGCTAATGTAAGATATAGAATCTTACAAGGGCTATGATAGGTAGCAGATGAATTTGAATTGTAAGGAGTCTTCCAGCACTGCATGAGGTTTCTAGGATAAAAAACATTTTGGTACAGAGGTACATTTGAATAACCTTGAGGACTTCTCTCTGTGTCAAAGGATAACATGTCTGGGGACTGAAATATTCAGTTGGCTCTGAGTGAATTCTGGGGGCTACACTGAAAAAGGAAGTAATCAAGAAAAGAAATGGCTGGGGCCATCACAATAACTAATTCATTTCAATTAAATTAAATTAAATTAAATTAAACATAGTTAATATTACTCTTGTATATTTAGTAATTTTATTTACTGTCTTATGTAAAATAACAATTCAGCAGCAATAGGAACTCTGGAAATCCCATTCAAATGCTTTCAGGGCATGAAAACTTGAACCTGAGATTGTGCACTTCTATTGCTACTGCTTCTTTCTTAATACCTATTATATTTCTTCTCCTTCTGTTCCATTGAATGGATGAGCATGCTAAACCATGACAAAAGAATTACTCATCCTCACAGTGAAATTATTAAAAACTGTGAGCCTTTTATGGAACATTATAAGGAGTTAAAAGAATATTGGGTCATAAAAAATACTAATGGTTGGTTGCTTCCACACAAGCAGATTTATTATGCTGAAAGAATGTAAATTAATTATTTGCTGCTTTGTCACTGATTCTAGGCATTTCACAAAAAAGTACAGCAAGCTCTACCTGCCTATTTCCTTGCATTACTTATTTTTTAAATGCCCATGCAATTCATTTTTCAAATCTGTTATCAGATGAATTATGGGCAGTTTTCTAAATTAAATATCTGCCATTAGATTAAAATTTTAGGTTGATTTAGGAATTTTTACCAAGAGAAGAGTGGCATAATGCATGGAGAAAGTATATAGAAAATGAGAGAGAGAAGATAACAAAGCTGATGGACAGAATCTGAGGAAGGAGCCAATTAACCATAGAACATAGAGTTTGAGGGAACCTTGGAGGTCTTCTAATCCAACCCCCTGCTCAAGCAGGAGACCCAATACCATTTTAGACAAATGGTTGTCTAGTCTCTTTTTGAAAACCTCCAGTGATGGAGTACGCACAACTTCTGAAGGCAAGCTATTCCATTGGTTGATAGCTCTTGCTATTAGGAAATGTATCTTTCATTCTAAGGTTGCTTCTCTCCTTGATTAGTTTCCATCCATTGTTTGTTGTCTTGCCTTTTGGTGCTTTGGAAAATAGTTTTCTTTGTAGAGCCCTTCAAATATTTCAATACTTAAGTCTTCCAGTTGAACCAGTTGAGAATGAAATTGGAAGTCAATTTTACATGAAGTATAGAAGTACAAAATCATGTGGGATACAATGATTTTGTGTCATTGGGAGACAGATTAACACAATCTGTCACTCCAATGGTGATGAGTTTCTGAACTAATAGGTTGCATTCGGCCATATGAAAAAAGATCAGGATCTGGTTTTCCAGTTTAACTTATTTCTTAAAGATGGCCCCAAAATATTTTAAGTTTATTAGGAAGAAACTGCAGTTTAGACTTATGTATGAGAGTCAAAGATATGGACCATAGCAGTTCTCAAATAGCAATGCCACTTATGAAATAAGGATTGGCCCTTCCATAAGATACAGTAAATCAGCTATCAATTGAAAGATCCAGTTTGGTATAATGATTAAGGTACCAGCTAGAAACTGGGAAAATGTGAGTTCTTCTTCTATTTTAGGCATAAAGCCTGTTGGGTGATCTTGGATCAGTCACTCTCAGTCCTAGGAAGAAGAAGCCAATGGCAAACTACTTATCTCAATACTTGCTAAAAATAACTGTAGGGCTAGTCTAGACAATAGTTAGGAATCAATATTTACTCAAAGACACACATACAGACACTTTGATAATCTGGGAGGATACAGAATTATGGATAAACCCAATCTACCATGCTACTGACCTGATACTGACTCAGAAAGCTATTTCATTGCACCTGAAAGGCAGACCTTTCCAGGGCAGTTCTGAGCAATAGCCCATCTTTTTATATGTGCTACTGTAAGAGTTCCTCAGAGTGATATATTAAGACATGGCTATAACAGCTGTCTGTAAAAGCAGCCACCGTGGGGACCTTAAAATGTGTCCCTGTGAAAACCTGGCACAGAACAAATGCTGCAGAACAGCTGTTTGGGTGTCCAGCTAGAGATGAATAGCAACCTTGCTGGATTACAGAAGAACAAAGAGAAGTAAATGCTGTAGGAAGCAACAAACTTTTTACTGACTTAAATCTTCCTGTCTTAGTCAGCAAAACCTTATAAGCTTCTCAGGAAGGCATTCATTGATAGGTACAATGATTCTTACTCAAACCAATACTTTTCTTTTATCCCTGTTCTCAAAAGCTGCCAACCAATACTGCAACTGTTTTCAAGGAAAAATTGGGTGATAGGAGAATCACAAATAGCATTGCAATATATCTGGGAGCATATTCAGGGAAAACATCTCATGTGGACAAAGCAACAGTTGCCAAAGCAACAGTTGCCAATCCAAGTGGGAGGATGGTAATAATCCAAATAAATGTTAATGCTTCACATCAGATGCATTTCTTAAAGACAATATCAAATTGCAGACAAAGAAAAGGCAGGATATGTAAAAAAAAGAAACAAGAGGAAAAATCTTCCCTTTTTGTTCAGTTTGGTTTCCCAATTTTTAAAATACAGATTAAATTTTTAGAAATGGAAAACCGTATTAATTTATACTATGGAGAAGTAAGCAATGTCCCTAAGCAACTAGTTTTGCATAAATATTAAGTAATTACTTCTTTTCTTCTGTTTTGGATACAGCAAGAATAATTATTTTCCCCATAAACACTATTACATGTATGTATGTGGGGGCATACAGTATGTATGTGCATGTATGTGTGCATATATATGTTTATGTGTGTGTTTATGTATATACACTGATCATCGATTAAGATACTATCCAGGATTGGCTCCACATTTGCAAGTTATTCTTGTATTTCTGAAAGATATGTTCCTCCTTTCCCCAAAAGTTTATGATGACGTATAAAGCACTCATTCCTCCTTTTTTTTTTTTTTTTTTTTGCCATAACTATGTTGGTGGAAATGTTAAGCGTTAGGAGGAAGGCTCAAAGCCACCAGCGAAGATCTGTGGATATGGTGGACTTGAATTAAATCTCCCCATTCCTAACACTTTAAGGCTAGGTCACACTGGCCGAACGGATTCTGACCCCCAAAAAACATTATGCAAAAGACACCCAGGCAGGACGAGCACAATTTTTCGAAGGGTGCTCCATCTGTTGTCATCCGCCCTCCAAAAGTGGTGAAAATTCTGCATAAACAGAACGGAAAAAAAGGAAAGAACGGACGTGGGTAGTCAATGTAGCAAGATGTTAAAAGCGGATGTTCATAGGAAGCACAAGAGGACTGTATAATAGGATGCAAACCCAGTTCACTGCTCATCCTTTCTATTTCCGTGCCTACTATAACAACTGTGTAGACATTCCATGGTACTTTTTTTTCCTCCCTCTTTCCCGTTTTCCAAGCTGGCAGCGGATGTGAGTTGCGAGGATAGCCAGGTAGGCAAGATGGCAGAAAGGATAAGTCGGCATGTTTAACGGATGATATAACAGACCATAGAATGTTTTGTTTCGTTCGGATGTCATGGGACTTTACATGCATCACAGGCAGCTCAAAACTTCTTGAAGTGGAATGAAAGTCATCAAGTGGACGGATGCTCAAGGAATAGAGCATATGAAAACGTATGCAGTGAGTACACAATGGATGCATAGCATTTTCCAATGGATAGCAAGCTTTTTTTAACGTTTTACATCCTCTTTGCATCCGCTGGTGCAGTGTGACATGGGCTTTAGCTGTTGTTCTACACTAGGTCATATATTGGCTCTTAATATTGACCTAACCATTATCTAATGTCCCTGTTACATCCAGCATAGAGATACATACACAGCACAGCAGAAAAAAATATCAGAATATTGAAAAAATATTTTACTATATTAATTTTTACTAAATTAATATATTTTAATTATATTTTATGTAATTATATTATGCCAAGATAACTTCCAAAATTTAATTACTGGCTTTGCGGCAGGAGAGGAGGTTAAAATGTCAAATTGGTGGGTATATTCATGTGATCTAAAAATCCACTTTTTTTAACCTTCATTCAATGTGTCCATATATGTTAAAAGGGATGGAGCTTTTTTTTAATTCAATATGCTGAGCTTTATTTTAAACTCTTTCTTTTTGTCAGGGACCCTGCTTAGAAGTCTATGTGCTGGGATGGTAAAGCAGGAACCATTGTACTCAAGCTAGGGAAGACCATTATATAAAAAGATCTAATCTGCTTTCATGGTGTTGAAAAGAATAACCAAGTATTTTGAAACTGAGGGGTCCTTGGTGCTCTCTGGGCTTGCTTGCAGACATTTCATTACCTTAACAAGGTAAAATCATCAATGCTGTAAGGAGTGATGCTTGTTGTCAGTTTATACTCGAGAGTCTTGCCTGTCTGTGTGGGTGGGGTGATCTTAGAGGTTCTTTGATTGAGCTGTTTACGGGTGGCTCTTTGGCAGTTTCTTGATTGGGTATTGCTTACTTGATTGTTAGTCTGAAGTTAACCTTGAAATTAATCTTTACTGATCTGAGTGCTGATTAAGCAATGGTGATGTTACCTAGTTTGAGTAATGAAACATCTGCAAGAAGACAAGCAAGCTCAGACACAACCAAGAACCCCTCATGTCAACCATGAGCTACAAATATTCTCCTTTACTGGTACCTTGAAACTGCTGGAACAAAAAGTACAGAATTTAAATCATGTTGCATTGCCAAGCACTGGGAAATCAGGAAATTCAGGCAGTTCAAATGAGTATCAAGAGTTATTGCAAGGTTAAGTTCTCTACAAGAATCTGAACAACTAGCAGTAAAAGGAAATTAGCAGGAGTTGAAATGGAATTAAGGTGGACTGGACTTAGATTTCTTGTGAACATGCAGAAACTCATGACTTATGACACATTTGATCTCTTCCTCAGACTCAGTCTATCATTTCCTACAGGCATCTGTTAATCTATCTATCTATCTATCTATCTGTCTATCTATCTATCTATCTATCTATCTATCTATCTATCTATCACCTATCTATTATCTACCTATCAATATATATATATATTATATATATTATTATATATATTATATATATATTATGTTTTTTTAAGCTTCCACGGTACTTACATGTGTGTGTTTATGCTTCTTCGGTATTATCCCACGTCTTGTTAGTGCCTGTTAATTTTTTATTTTGTTTTATTTTTGTAGGGCAACGTTTCAGCAGAAATCCCATTTGCCATCATCAGGCTTCTGTATGATGTGGGTCTCACAGCTCCTGGTTTCAAATTCGAGGGTGGTCCATTTCTGATTGGCTAGGGCCTGGGTCTGTGCTTTCATGGACTTTGGAGTTTGATTGGATTGGTGTGTTTCTGGCTTTCTCTGTCTGTTTTGTGGTTTGATTGTCTGGCAACATTCTGTTTTCTTGTGTTGGAGGCTTTCCAGTGCAGCTTGGCTTCATGTGAAAGGATGGCGCTATTCATTTAGCAAGCGAGGGTTCCACCTGGGTGCCTGGTTGGGGGAGTCATTGTTTGAGTTGGAGGCATCAGAGGGAGTTCTGTTCTGTGCGCAGGTGTTTGTCTGTTTTGTTGGTTGTGAGTGAAAGAATTCTTTCTGTATGAGGTGGCAGGTTTCCAAATGAATTGACAGTCTGCTTAGAATCATCGTCTTCTATTCATGGCTGTCAGGTTCTTTTTCAATCTCTATGGTTCTCCTGATGCTATTCTGTGGTGGGGTTTCTATAGTGGCTAGGGTTTAGTGGCCATTGAAGTTTGATGTTGTGACCTGTTGGTTTTCATGTGTTGGTGACCTAGTGAGGAGGTGTGTTCCGCTTTTTTTACTGCATTTTTGTGTTCATCTAGGCGAGTACTTATTCTTTCTATTGGCTGTCCAATGTATGTGGGCGGATGATGTACCAAGGGAAATTCGTATATGCCTTGGTTTTCCAGGTCAATTTTTGTCTTTGGGGTGTTTCTCAAGGATGGCTGATATTTTTTGTCTGTTTGAAGGCCAGTCTTGATTGTGATGCTGTGTAGTTACCTTACTGATTTCTCATCTGTAGTGCCGTCTATGTACTGCAAGACAGCTATTCCATAGGTCTGTGTCTTCTAGGTCTTCTGTTATGTCTTGGGTTGTGTTTTTGTGGATCAAGTTGATGATTTTTTTTTTTTTTTGAAGCCATTGGCTTGCATATCTTCAGTCAGCGGTTGCATAGTTCGTCTTTTTATATGTGTCTTTATCTGCCAGGGTTTGGTTCTGGTAATTAGTGGTTTCGCACGGAATTTATCTGTGCTTGGGATGGTGGTGGGATTGGGCGTTGCGGTAGCAGTTGATGTGTGTTTTCTTTGGTATATGGTGTGTCCCAGTGGTGCATCTGTTCTTTTTTGTAGATTGTATCTAGGAATGGTAGTTGTTTGTTTATTCCGTTTCATGGTTAACTTGATTTTGGGTTGTGGCTGTTAGGTGTGTTAGGAAATTGTTTAGGTTTTCTTTCCGTTTTTGTGGGCCAAATCACAAAATGTGTCATCGATGTATCTAGCCATAGTTTGGGTTTGTGGTGCATTAGCTATGGCTCTGGATTTGAATCTCATGAACAGGTTTGCAATGACAGGTGACAGTGGTGATGCGCCATAGGGGCCTGCCTTCAATTTTCTTGATGCTCTGTCCTTTGTACTGTGATATATGTGTTGGTTAGGCTGTGTTCTGTTTAGTTCCATGAGGTGCTTTAAGCTGGTTTGTATATTATTTTTGATGGGGTTTTTAATGATTTGTTATCTCGATTCCTATCGGGACTTGGAGTGAATAGTGAAACCACGTCAAAGACTTCCAAACAAACCTAAACAGCACACACGCCCAAAATCAAGTCCGCATGAGAATGGAAATAAAAAAGCAGCTACATTCGCTAGATGTATAATCTACATAAAGAACAGATGGCACACTGGGACACACCATATACAGCGAAGAAAAACACCCCAACCGCTTCCATTTGCAAGTTCAAATTCCCACCCACCCAGCGCAATTCCGTGGCCAAAACACTAAATTACGAGAACCCAAACGCCTGGCATACAAGACCACATATAAAGGACTGAACTATGACCCTGACTGAGATTGAAGCCAATGGCTTCCACAAAAATAAACCCCATTTTGATCCACAAAAACACACCCCAACACATAAGAGTGACCTAAAGATCAACGAGACCTATGGAACAGCTGTTCCTGCCCTACATAAGAGGACCACAGACAAAATCAATAAGACTACTACACAGGCATGCATCTCAAGACTGCCTCAAACAGACAAAAAAACAGCAGCCATCCTTAGTAACCCCAAAGACAAATTGACCTTGGAAACCAAGGGCATATACGAAGTTCCCCTGTACATCATGCCCGGCCACTACATTGGACCAGACGCAATAGAAGAATAAGTACCACTAGATGAACACAAAAAATGCAGTAAAAAGCTGGAAAGACACCTCCTCACTAGTCGCAACACATGGAAAACCCAAGTCAAACATAAACTTCAATGGCACTAAACCCTTAGCCACTGTGAAAACCGCCAACCAGCAGAATCATCAGAGAAGCCATAGAGATTAGAGAAAAGACTGAAAGCATGATTAGAAGAGTTGATTCCAGCAGTCTGTAATCATTTGGAAGATCTGAATAGAAGTCTCCACACCTACAAAAACAGACAAACACCTGAACAAACAGATCGCCTCTGATGCCTCCAACTCAAAACACCTCCGCCACCAGGCACCCAGGTGAAACCTAGTTCCTTAATGGATGAGCCGTCCTTTCAACACAAAGGCCAAGCTGCACTGAAGCCTCAACACGAGGAAAGAGTGTTTGCCAGCCTAATCAAAAGCCACAATACAGACGAAGTAAACCAGAAACACCAATCTCTCAGATCCAAACTCCAAGTTCAGTGAACACAGACTTAGACTCATAGCCAGTCAGAATAGGACCAGCCGTCGGAATTTGAAACCAGCAAGCTGTGAGACACATCCCATACAGGAAAGCCTGATGATGGCAGATGATGGCTAGATAGAGATAGCTAGCTGAAATGTTTGCTATAACTTTAACACACCTACACAATGACGTGGGATAATACCTGAGGAAGCTGAACAGGAGAATATATAATATATATATATATATATATTTGTTTTCTTACGTTTTTTGCGGGTACTTACATGTAATGTATTCGGTTTTTGTTCGGGTATTTACCCATATCGTTTTTGTTTTTCTGTCGTTGCTTTTTTAAATATTTGTTGTAGGCAACATTTCAGCAGAATCTCATCTGTCATCATCACGGTCTTCTGTATTGTGTTCGTCGTGAGTCAGATTTCACAGCCCTATTCAGTTTGAATTTGGGGCTAACTATGCTTATGCATTGTTCTATCATCTGATTGGTTGGTGAAGTCTGGTTTGTGTTATTGGTCTTAGAGTTTTGCTGTGTTCTGCTTGATTGGTGTTTCTGGATATCTTGCTGTTTTTGGTTTTGTCTTGATTTTCAACATTGTGTTCTTATTGGGGCTTTTAGTTGCATTTGGCTCTGAGTAATGGATGGCTAATTTAATTAGGAGCTATTTCATGCTGGTTGGGGTGTATTTGAGCTGAGGTATCAGGGGGGATGCTTTTGTGCCCAGGTGTTAGTCTGGTTTTGTGGTTTGGAGATTTTTTTTTGTTTGTGAGTGCAGGCTTCCATGATAATTCCAGTCTTGTATCTCTTCTATTCATGCTTTCAGGTCTTTTTTCCAATCTCTATGGCTCTCTGATAATTCTGTGGCTGGGGGGGTTTTGGTGCCATTGAAGTCGATGCTATGACCTGTGGCTTTCATGTGTTGTACTAGTGAGGAGATGTGTTCCAGCTTTTTTACTGCATTTTTGTGTTCATCCAGGCGGGTACTTATTCTTGTGAATAAGTTATTATTATGAAACCTAGCTTCCTAATAAATGATAACCATCCATTTACTCAGAGAATCTTATTATATTATATATTATATATATATTATGTTAATTAACTATATTAACAGAATCTTTCAAGTCTGAACATGCTTCCCTCTCCCTCCATGTCCATGAAAAGTGGGCAGGTGAGATGTTGTCTCAAGTTATTTTCCTGACTCAGGTTTAGGCCCATTTTATCTGACTGCTTTTTGGAAGTGGCACAATTCTTTGTACCAAATTATAATCTAAAAATAGCACAATTCCTTACATCAAATTATTAGGCATCCAAGTGGAATTGAATTCAGAATCAGATTTACTTTTCAACTGTGATGCTATTCTAGACATCAAGAAATTATGGCACATTTTTTTTAGCAATTCTTCCAAATATGTTTTCCAATAAGAGGCATCATACATGGACAAAAATGTATTTATGTACATAAATATCATGTCCCTGGTGGAGACTGACTCTGAGGGAAAGGAGGAACAGCCGACAGGGAGTGAAAGTGTGGATCTGGAGGTTATGGAGAGGCTAGGGAAGGGCAGAGGCTGGCTGGGCAGTTCAGAGGAGGACCAAGGCCAATCCCCTCTCCATCCTGGGGCATGCAGGGAGGAAGGATAAGGGAGAAACATGGTCTACTGGGGAGGTGAGGGCCTTAATCCTCTTCATGGGCTGCAGCTGTGACAACTGGATAAGAGGACAGACATGCATATGGGCGAGTGCTGGAAACAAAGCGTGGAAATATTTCTCGTTATTGTTCCTCTCTGAGTTTGTCGTCCTTCCCAGTGTGTGTTCTCATAACTGTAGATGTCTTCAAACCCTTATCTTGCCTGGTTTGTGTTGTTTTTTACTCTTTATAATTTAAACAGTATTTCCTCCTTCTTGTGACTGTTTGGTGGGAGATTTTTTTTGTCTCCAGTCAAGGATATTTGAAGCTTGGAAGCACAGTAAAGGAATAAAAGGGGCTTCACCTGTTTTTCGTGACTGTGTTTATTTTGTATCCCACCCTGGGTCGTCACAATAGAACTCCTACATCCATTATTAGATACAATGCTAATTTAATATATTTTAAAGACATAAATGATATAGTGAGCCTTTATACAGTCTGTGCTTGTTTGAGTTCTGACTTGTAATTCATTATAAATTGTGTCTAATAAATATTGAGTATTAAGGTACTATGATACTTAATTGAAAATACTAAAATAAACTGAATGTAGAAGAGCACTCTCTAGTAAAAGATTTAAAATATCTTGTGTTTGTCCTGCTAGCAATAAGATCTTGCAGTTTGAATAAGTTATTAAAGAACAAATGGTAAATAATTATTTTAAATAGTTTTAATAGTTTTAATATTTTATCTTACTAGAAACGTTGAACTCTATTAGTTGATACACAAATTGTTTTCCATCCTTCATCAAATTCCATGTCAATTTTTGAGTTTTCTCTTAACTGAGTCTGTAACCTGACACCAAAACAATGTTATTAAGAAATCTCTACGCTGAGCTGTCACAAGTACAATATCAACAAATAATTTCAATTTCTGTTCTTGTGTAGTTGATTTGACTGCAAAGTTCCTGCTGTTTTAGGTTCATTTTTAGGTTCACTTTGTCATGTTGACAAAGTACCAGGCCAAAAATTCAAGAATAAACAAAAAAATGTAATTTAAAAATTTGATTGCAGGGCATACTCTTCTCTTTTCCAAGAAATTCCACTCAAAGGCCACTTAAATCAGGGCTGTCAAACTTGTGTCGTCACATTGTCATCATGTGACATATCACAACTTCTTCTTCACTAAAACAAGGATGAGCCTGGCCACCGCATGACATATCTGGTCCATGGGATGAAAGTTTGACACTTCAATCTTCAAAGAAGGAGGAAATTTAGTAATTTGCTAATGAAACAATTAATCCATAATATATTCTGTACTTAGTACTCAATATGTGTTACTGTTTTCATTCTGTAAAAACTCAGACTGGTAAGTTTATAACAATTTAAACTGACTGAGCTAAATTTTTAATTTCTATAGAAATGTACATAATCTATTTTCAATATTTGAGAAACATAGAACAAAATGTTGGAAAACGGATGGAAGTGGAGATTTGCCTGATTCATACTAATTTTTGAACAACTTTCTTGCTTTCTCAGAACAAATAGTGATCCACTTTCTCAGAACAAATAGTGATCCACTATTAAGCACAACAGTTATATATCCATAAAGCATCAAACACATGCAGGAAAATGGTTACAGGACCACTTATGAGGATAACTGCAAAAACCAAATGTTCAAATCAAATTATCAGATAACATGGCATATACTGCAGCTGAGTGCTCTAAATCAAATAAGTGAACCAAATGCATACAATAAACCTATAATTTTATTGGCTGTGAACTATAGAACAATTTAGAACACATGAATTGCTGTGTTCAGTAACTGTAGTCTGTATCTGTAACTATAGTCTATAATTCCTGTACTCAGTGATATAATGATCCAATTTAGTCTACCTTTTATCAATCCCAAATCAAGGTATTTTTATTTGAGAATACTGAATCTCATACAATGTCAATAGGAAAATATAGCAGATATGTCTTTTTTCCAATTTAGGGGACCCCATATGTATTATATTAGAATTTCTCATAACTAGATATGCCATTTGGTATTGTGGGATTTGCAATGCAACACAATTGGATAGTGTTGGTCTGGGAAGTCTGTCATAGAATAGAAAACATAAAATAGAGTATACATATTTAAATTTTAATTAATAGAGATAGCAGTTGACAACAACCATGTACCATTAATATTCCTTTAGATATCTACATCTAAGAACATAGGAGGAAGCTTGCCAAAGATAACCAAATGCTTACCAAGACTATCACAAGACTGGGAATAAATAACTAAATGTAAATATTTCTTGCAATTATATGTAACCTGGAATGCAGTTATATCGTGATATTCAAATTATTCCAATTTTTTTGCATTAATTAGAAGTTAAAACTAGCTACATGCATGAATGAGGAAACTGTCACACACAAAAGTATACACTATGAATAGCAAGTACAAACAAGTTCAAGGAGACTTTTGAACACATCTGCATCTACTTTTAAAAAGGAACAACACAACTTGATACTGAAGCAGGAGAGAATGGTTTTTAAAAAGGAAAATTTTAAAAAGTATGTGAAATGGAACATGATTAATTTAAATTAGAAACCAATCAAATATAGGATAGCTCACTATCAACAGATCAAATCAATAGCCCTGCCTTGCTAATCCCAAACAGCAGTGTTCAGAGAATATAATGCTTCCCATCCTGAGTGTATTCTTCATCTCTACTGGCCTATTAATGTATAAACTCTTTCTGTTCCAAGTCATATAAATGATGACATGGCACTGCCATTTTCAGTGTTGAAACTCTACAAGATTACATTAAGTATAGTTTATATAAACACAGTTTACTATCACACAATTGGTTAAATGTCAACAAAAATCAAAAATGTGTATTCAGTAACTTTAACTTTTTACTTTAACAATGGAATTTGGGTATCTTTTTCTGCTGCCAAAAACATTTAAACAGGACATCTGGTCCAGATTTATGTTTGTTTTCTCTATTCCCATCATTCATATAAACAAACTTCTCTCTGACCAATGTATCCAAAATAATTAACAAATATATGACATTATACAGGACTTATCTGTTAGGTTGTACATGTTAGTACATGTTTTTTTCATAAATGGTCTAGATGAGAGAATAAAAGAGGAATTATCAAATTTGCACACCACATCAAGCTGATGGGCGCAGGAAAATAGCCCAATACTTTAGAAAACAGACTCAAGATTCAGAAGGAACTTGACAGAGCAGAATACTGGGCCTTATCCAACAAAATGCAATTAAGTGGTGAGAAAATTAAGGCATTACATAAAGGCAAGAAAAACCAAATGTACACATACAGAATAGATGGTATCTGATATCCATCTAGAGAAAGATGGTATCCTATGAGAGGGATATAGGTGTCCTAGTAGGGATATAGGTGTCCTAGTTTGAAAAGGTGTCCCACCTTTTCAAAATGAGCCAGCAGTGTCCTGCAGCTGTCAAAAAAGTGAATGCAGTCATAGGTTGCAACATCAGAGGGATAAACCGAAAATATGATAGTACTGCTTTATACTGCACTGGTGATACCATGCTTGAATTAATGTGTCCAGTTCTGGTCACTATGATACAAAAAAGATGTTGAAACCAAAAGAAAGAGTGCAAAGAAAAGCAACAGGGATGATAAAGACTCTGGAAGTAAAACAATATGATAATGATTTAAGAATTTAGGAATGTCTAGTCTAATGAAGAAAAAGCCTAGGAGTAGCATAATAGCAATTTTCCAGCACTTGAGGTGTTGTCACAGAGAAGAAAGGGTCAAACTCAGGGTGGGATTCTACTGGTTCTGACTGGTTCAGGTGAACCCCTTGTTCCAATGAACAGCTGGCTCCGAACTGGTTCGCTGCAATGAGCATATGGGCCCAGCCCCCTGCCCCTGCTCTTTCCTGTGCTTTATTTCCTTTGTTTAGAGCACAGTTGATTCACATGGCAGAGCAGTTTGCTGCTCCTCAGCTGTTTGAGTCACAGAGGCTGCAGTTGAAGGTAAGTATGGCCTTTTTTCAAATACAGAGCACGTGCTTGGAGCGTGCATTGGGTACAAATCAAACCGGTTGTTATACTAATGAAATCCCAGCCCTGGTCAACCTATTCTCCAAAGCACATGAGGGAAGGACAAGAAATAATGGTGGAAGATCATTAAAGATAATCAACCCAGAATTAAGGAGAAATTTCCTGACAGTGAGAACAATTAACCAGAAGTTATAGGTGCTTCCATCACTGAAAGTTTTCAAGAGATTGAATAGCCATTTATTCAAAATGATATTGGGTCTATTTCTTGAGCAGGAGACTTCCAAGGTCCCTTCCAAATCTATGTTCTATGTTCTAAATATTCATAAGAAAATAACGTTTGAGAATATCCTTGTCCATTGATTTAATTATTGGGATAATTTATGGCTTTATTCATGTGATTTTTTTTCTGATACATTAGATATTAAAAATAATCAAAAACATTTCTATTGGCAGAATTGATTTCTTTTTGGTGGAAAATCAACCACCTGAAATAAACAACAGCAGTCTTTGGCAAAAGCTATCAAAAAAAATTTCAGAATTAGCAACCACACCATGTCAGAAACAAAATACTGGAGGGAGAGAAAAGAAATGGCTAGATAATTTAATTATAGAACACTGAAAATATCAAAGAATGGCAGCAGATGGACATCATTCATGGATTATGTGAGGTATTAGCATGCTGATATACATTCAGTTGCAAAAATGGCAACAGAAACTGCAAATAGACCAAAATGAATCCAAGGCTGGGACCAAATGTCTAAAACCAGGCAAACTGACAGAAAAACAATCTGATTCTCTCCATGTGGTCCTGAAGCAGTAAAATGTCGGCCTTTTTCTTACTTGAAATAATTTCCCTGCTTCTATTTTTGTGAATTCCTAATTTTTCCAATGATATCCTACAGTTAATGTGCAAGGAAATCATGCACTGCCAAATACTTGAAGCTGTTATCTGATAAACACTAAGCAAGGAGACTATTTTCTCCAACTAGTAGAAATATTCAGAAATAACTGATGCTATAATTAATGCCTAATAAGGCTTAGCAAGAGGCTTGACAATACTCTAATACTCCACTAAGTAAGCTTTAAGATAATCAAAGCCCATGCATATGAATTACATTCCAGATCATTGTACCATATGAAACCATCAAACCCTCTGTTTTAAGTTTAAACAAGGCTCTTCAAAACTCTTGGCAAGTTTAAGACTATGGACTTCAACCTCCAGAATTCCTGAGCCAACATGACTGGAGGAGGAATTCTGGGATTTGGTGCACAAGTCTTAAACTTGCCAAGTTTGAAGACCCCTAAGTTAAAAGGAGGGCAGCAATTTCATCAGCTCTTTGAATGAGCTGCTGAACATGGAGATTCCATTGAATGTATTACATAATGATTATGTCATTCATTGTAGGGGCCTCAACTGGTAAGCCTATTCTCCACTAATTTGCGTAATTACGTACAAGATTATGTAAAGTAGTAGCTGCATCTATCCATTCTTTTGTCACCTTCACCCTGTATTCCTCTGACAGGTGTTCAGCAGTTATCAGGGTTATATTCTGAAATATCTGGAGAAAGATAGAAAGAGTTATATCCTAAACTTTCTGGAGAAATCTGGCAATGGGATACCAATCCATAGCAATGCTGTGAATAGCTAGGGTTCCTGCCAGTCTAAATGGCAAATAGCATCTTAATTTGAATAAATAGCTTTTTCTCAGGCACAGACTCTAGCGTGCATGCTCAGGAGATTCTCTGAAATGCTCTCCTCTTAGATGGGCGAGGGGAATGAACAAGATAAAGCAAGAGGTTTCTGTTCTTGAACTGGAAATATATGTAGAGTTTATCTCTGCTGAAGCTCTGATAAATGAATTCAAATTACCGCAGGAATCCAGGACAGTTCCATAGACAAAGAAGCAGAGAACTTTATTTTGAGAGTCAGGTTATCTCTAAGAAATTGATTACTGCTCTCGTTAGATGTTGGGTTACATTTTATCTATATGTGTTAGAAGCTTTATTTCTCTGCATGAATGGAGCACTTTGTGTTTCAGACTCAGTTCAATAATTTCTCTTTATTAATTTCCCTAGATCTGATATCCTGGGATGTTGAAAGCCACCTCTCTTAAAGATCATTACTGATAGCCAAGAAGTACTAACAGGTGCTCTGCTGATAGCATTCCACAATGAAGTCAGGCTTCATTTATCATCTTAAATAAAATGTTTTTCTTCATAAAGTTTAATTTTAAAACTCTTGTGAAATTTAGTCTATCCACTCTCAATCCCATTTCTAAACACACAAAAATAAGGATTTTCTAGTCACGTGGCTTATGTTACAATGCCAGGAAGTGGAACTATCAGATTTTATTTAGTTTTATCTCTAATTTTCATAGACATTATGCACAGGTTGTGAAAGTCTCATCTTGCAGACCAGAATTAGAGGAACAATGCTAGATGATTCCTGGAAGAAAGAAGGTTGCAGCAATAACTACCAAATAGCCACACCATGGTAGAAGGTGGGACTAGTGTGGATACAGCTAGTAGACTTCTGAGAGAGGCAGTTGGAAATATCAAGCCTTTCATCCTAACAAATTCAGCTTTGCTGATGCAAGCAATAAATAGTCTTCATGAACTGCATATTTTTTAAAGCATTAGTCTTATGGCTTCTTTAATGCATATTCAACATTTTAAGCCCATGTCACACCGCCCAACGGATGCAAAAAGGACACAGCGGACGAGCAAAATGTTCCATCCGTTGTTATGTTGTCAGTACGCGTTGGGTACTATGCCTATTCTCAAAGGGCAGAAAATGTTGGCAATAACCGAAGATGAGCGCGATACCACGGATACGCGGGGGAGAGATCGCATGGGCGGATGGAAAGTGGATTGGCGGAGACGGGAAGCCTCAGCGGATTGGAAGGCGGGAATGGAGCTCAGAGGGCACCATGCCGCAGGGCTTGGCTGGGGGGTTCAAGGCTAGCGCTGAGTGAGTCGCGGTGTTACGACACGTGAAGGATGCTAGCGGATGCAGATGGGAAGTACTATATGCAGAAGTGAATGAGCTGGATCGCATCACGCATCGGATGCGTGAGTGAACTGCCGAATGGTAGTATCCCTCTGCGGGTTGTATATTCACCCTCGAACGGGTAGTGCGTGGCAAGCGTGCATGCCGGCGGTTAATTGGCGCATGCGGGGAGGTGCTGCAATTGCGTCAGCCCCGTGGATATAATGTCGAGAAAAAGCTCGAATGCAGGTCGCCATTCAGAGGAAAGATACCTGTTGCTGATGGATTGGCTGCCTTGCCTGGCCCTGCCTGCATGTCTGCCTGCGCATTGCGTTGCCTACCCTCCTCCTGCCAGCCTCCTGCCAGCCAGCTTGGTTTCCTCGCCAGCCTCCCTGCCAGCGCCAGCAAACCCACCACAACCATGGGCGGAAGCAACAGCAGCCTCAGCCATCTGCTGCCAGACCTGGACCAGAGGCGAGGCAGGCTACCATCCCGCCCCCTGGCCCTCACTCTGGTTCTCCTGGGGCTTCTGCAGCATGGGCTCGTTCTTCTGGGGCTGGGGCTTCTGCTGTGCTTCTGCTCTGGAGGAGCTGATGACAAGCACTCCAAGAACCAGACCACCTCCACAGGACCTCTGCACCCTTCACCCCTGAAGACTGGAGCGACCAAGAGGAGTGCCAGAGACTCATTTTTGTCTATATAGCTTGTTTGTTAATAATATCGATTTATGATTCACACACTTGCTTCATTCCTTTTTTTTAAATAAAGTTCTTGCTGGAAACTTTTAGAAATGGTTTAAGGGCTTTGAATGCTTGATTGAGTGGATGGGTTAAGATAACCTGTGGGATGGGCAGGGATATCCTGTGGGATGGGTAATAGCTGTGGGATGGGTTAGGACAGCAGTGGGATAGCATAAACCTCCAGTGCAAGCATAGTGGGACTGTATGGTCCACCCTCCCAGGTGCCAACACCCTATGCGCCCTTTTTGTATCAATAACAATATAATCAATCATCCACACATGTCAACATAAACACAACTCTTTATTAAATGCCCTGTTCATTGTAGGCCAACCACATACATGGCCAATCTCCATCCGTGTGATGGAACAGGCTGAAGGAAGCATCCATTAAGCATTTACCATCCTGTCTTGCCACTCACTGCTCCAGCTGGGAAGTTGCACCCAGTGTCTCAGGAGGTTGCGCTGCTTCTTCGCCTCACGTTGAGGCTCTGTTGGGCCTTGCGCATCCTCAAGTTCTATCAGGTTTGGCCCTTGCCTCCATTTCCCAGGCTCCATGTCCCCATTGCCTTGTTGATGGTCCACAAGCCTGTTCTGTAACACTGGGTAGTGGGTGCGCATGAGATTGTGCAGGATGCAGCAAGCTTCTACGATCTCCTCATGGTCTCTGGGCGATGCTGCATGGTGGTGAGAGAGTACCTGGAACCTGTTGGCCAGGATGCCAAAGGCGTTCTCCACCACCTGTCTGGCCCTGAACAGCCTGTAGTTGAAGATCCTCTCTTCACGGGTGAGGTATTCAGAGGTGTAGGGGCTTCATGGAGGTAGGTTGTGGAAGGGTCATCCCGAGCATGATGAAGCTAGTGAGAAGGTCGGCACATCTGCTTGTCGTTGGGCAGCGGGTCTGGATCTGGGAAGCCCACCATGAGGTTGCCTCCAGCCCCTCCTTGAGGTGGACTGGCATTGTATACCTGGGCATCTGGAAGATGAGCCATTGCCTGAAGCATGCGAGTGTACATGAACTTGTAGTCAGCATCGACCATGGCGAAGAGGACGATGCTGAAGAAGCCCTTGTAGTTAAAATAACTTGGCTGGAGCTTTGTAGGCCACGGTGCTTGCCATCTATGGCTCCAACGGTGTGGGGGAAGTTCCCCTTCTGATACCACTGCTCTGCAACTTTCTTCCATCCTTCTTCAGTGGAGGGGCACTGGAGGAGCTCCTCCAGGTATTCTTTCGATGATGGCCTGCACCACTTCTCTGAACCACAATGCTGATGGTGTTGTTGTGGCACCCTCCAGCCGTACTGCATGCTCCTGTAGGGTGGTCTCTGAGGCCAGGTGGCGCAGAGTGAGTGCCACCATGAGCCCCAGGGTCCAGGCTGGGCTGGAAGTTGGTGCTCTGCTTGGTCAACCTGGGTGTCAGCCACTGCACAACTTCATCAAATATGGCTGGAGGCATCCTCATGAAGTTCTGGAATGCACGAGTGTCTTTGTTCCTGAGCTCCACCATCAGCTTGTTGTACAGTCCATACTCTGCTCTTTCTCCTGATCCATCTTTGGACCCAGACGCTTTCTGCCGCCTCTTTTTCTTCCGCGTAGTAGAGTTCACAGAGCCTGTAGATGGGCTTCGCACTGTTGCGATGAAGGATGGTGGCTACCAAAAGAGTTTGTTACAATTCATTGGCGGAGATGACTGGATGCTGTGGAAGAGGAAGAGGTAGATGAAGGCTGCAGAGGTTCTGCACAGCAGGGCTGCTGTTCTGAAAGTGAGATGCAGGTGAGTTGCTCCCCCTTTTTATAGGCAATATAGTTTTCCACTTTGTGTCCCTGTTGCCATCCTCTAGGGCATCCTCTAGACATCCTTATTATCCGAGATAGGGTCCCCTCTGCGAACGTTTTTTCCGTTTTAAATGCTTTCTTTGCGTTGCTGCATCCTCTTTCATCCTTTCTCCGTCTGTGCTAACTAACGCTGCTGGTGCGTCCATTCCCGCATCTGTTCCGCTTCCTCCCTGCGTCCGTTTACCGCTGGAGCGGATTGAGTTGCGCGATGCAAAGAGGATGTCTAGCGGATTAGCGGATGTGTAACAGATGCAGAACGGATGTCTCCCGTATGCCTAGCGGATGCAGAATGGACGCATTGGATACTTTTCCGCTCAAAAGTTTTGAGGAGCTTAAAACCCCTCTGAGCGGATGAAAACGTCAATAGACGGATGCTGGACGGATAAAGAGGAAGCAAAAATGGAGGCTAGTGAGTAACAGAATGGAAGCATCGCGTTAACCAACGGATGGCAAGTGTTTTTCTCCGTTTTGCATCCTCTTTCCATCCGTTGGTGCAGTGTGACAGGGGCTTAAGCAATAATAGATTAAGCAAGCCAGAGTTAAAAGGGAGGGTGCCAGAGCACCTTGAGGAATGAAAATAGTTAAAATGCAGTGATAACTATTAAGCAGCCAATTCTTGCTCACAAAGTGAAACCCTTTAGCAGAGAGGTCATTTAAGGTCTCCAGAAAGAGCACACCCAGGAGAAGCAATCTTTAGATCCATTTGCATCATTTAAAGACACCAGCTGGTCTTATTCACCTGACAAGATATCCTAAGGAAATCATCCAGATTTAAGGAAAACAAAAGGCAATTTAAAAATTCAGTGCAAAGCTTGCATCCTGCCTCTTGTAAGTCCACCCCAAAAGGACAGTGCCAGATATGACCTTGCCCTTTTTGTCCTCTTTCTCCTCTTCTTTGTATTGGGTTGCCCCCTCTAGCATAATCATCCAGCTATTAAACTGGTATTATTATTTAAGGTTCTTGATGATTCTCTCCATTTTTTGTTCCAGTTTTTACTTCTTGGCTCCAGCATTTTTGTCATATTCACTATATAATTTAAATATTGTATATTATCTAATGGTATCTAATTTCCTGTTCTGTTCCTTCAATAAGCAGCTGTGGTAATGTGGATTTTAATTTTAAAGGATATCTAGAATTTATTGTAGTTGACACTGTTAAAAGCCTTAATATATCAATAAAGCAAAAATAGAAGTTTTTTTCAGAACTTTCTTGCCTTTCTCATTATCTGCTCATTTCTGAATCTTGCATTGTTACTTTTTTGTAACAGATCATTGTATAATGAAGATGAATGACAGAAGTAATGAAACTCTGTTTACTTTAAGGAAGGGACTGTTGATTAGAACAGCATTTTGAAGATTCATCATCTTCCTAAAGGCACACTTGATATCTAACATTGTTTTTTGGCACAAAATTCCTTCATTCAAGTTTTCAAAAGATTGCTTAAGCTATTTTAAATGATTTAATATTAATTCATTATTTATGTATGCTAGCAGTGTAAACGTAGAACAGTGGGGTATAAATATTCAATATCACAAAACTGATTTCCAAACAGTGAACATTATAAAACAATATTGATGATGTGCTACTGTAAATTATCACGCATTCTGATTGGCTTCTATAATATGATTTACCAGTTCTACATAAAAATAGTATTTTTAAAAATTTGCTTTGGCATTTTATGCCTTCATTTTTTGATCATTACTTTCTGTTAATGCCTCTGGTAATTTCCAAAACACCACTTGCATTCTTTAAATAATAAAAAATAAATAGCCATTTTCTGAAATATATCTGAAGTGTTACCTCTCTTCCTTTTTTTTAATAATGTTAAAAAAATGATAATAAGATCTAACTTATTAGTTAGATCTAATTTTTCTCTGACTTTGTCAGAGAAAAACACAAGCAAAATCCCACAAATTATCAATGCCTCAATATTGGATTATTAGTTCCTAATAATAACACATCATCCCTCTACCTAGACTAATTCTGCTGGATGCAGTCCCATTGATTCAATTGTGGCTGATGCAATAATCAAAGACTAAAATAAAAAACAAGTAAGTAAAGGAGAAGAAGAATGAGAATCAAAAATCTTACAATTTATAATATAGCAAATATATTTCCTAAATTTGGATGAATGACCAAAATGGTTACCTTTGATTTCTGTGTTGGTTATTTTTCTAAAACCTCTTTGGTGTATTTATGTCCATAGCAGGATTGAAAAGCAACTGTACATAATTGTTACTTTTTTGATACCTTGTATTTCATTAAAGAACTCCAAAGGCACAAGGGATGATTTATCCTGCTATTGTTGCCTACGGATTTTGCAAAATAAACTTGAGAGAAAGAATGGCCAGATATCACAGAGAGGGTTAACATTGAGGCTCTCATAGAGAAGGCAAGCAGCGAAGGCAGCACCTCCTGGAACTGCACTGGTGGCGGGGAGTTTGCTTCGGTGGCTTTGGTGGTGGCAGCAAAACACAAAAGGGGAGCAGTGTGGGGGGGAAGGAGAACAATGGGAAAAAAAGGTGAGTAATGGGAGGATGAAAAGAATGCAGGAAAGGAATGGGGGAAATGGAAAGCAGTTGGGGAGACAAGAGCACAGCAAAGCAATGGGGCTGCCTGTTGTGGTTTGCCAGCAGCAGGTGAGGATGGCTGAGGTCCAAGAGTGAGGACTCAGATGAGGGGCCTCTGTGTGATCCAGGGATGGAGCCAGGGCTACCAGACAGTGGAGTGCTGTCTTCAGAGCTTGTGGAGGCTGGCAGCAGTGATGCAGAGGACCCCGAGGAGCCTGTGCCCAGTGCGCATGTGTGCAGGGCTGCTTGAAAGAAAGAACAGCTGCAGCAGCATGGGCGACTTGGAAATAAGACTGTAAAGTGATGGCTCCTCCTTTAAAGGTTAAAAAAAAACCCTCAGAGGTGGGATTCTTTGCAAGAATCAAAGAAGTTCTTGTACTTCAAGTCTTGTGGAAGTTTGGACTATCCTGGTTTGTGTTTGGAGACTTTTGGTTTTTATTATTTTCTTGCAATTTAATCTAGTGTTCTTGGCAGCCTTGCATAACCTTGGCAAGACTTGTTCTTATCTGGGGCAATTAGTTTTTAATAGTGTTTTACTGTGAATGAATGGAATTCACAGAGAAGAGAGATGCTTTTGCTTTCCCAGCCAGAAGGAACAGTGGAGAAGCTTGTGTTGGCTCCAGACTACTTCTCTTATTTGCTCTTGCTGAGAAGCAGGATTCAACTGGGCAGCTTCTCTGCCACCCAGGAACTCTTTCCGATGAGAGAGGGACGTGCATGTTTTTGCTTTGCCAGGAGAGAGGCACTCTTGCTCTTCCAGCTGGAGCAGCAGGTGGCAGAAGCAGCCACTGACCTTGCCGGAGCCAACAGAAGCCTCTCCACGTGTCCGCAGCAGAAGCCAAGTGGTGATGGGGGGGGGGAGGTGACTGGCAGCAATGGCAAAATGCAATTGGGGGAAGGGACAAAACAAAAGGCAAGTGGTGGTGGTGGGGAAAGGTGACCAGGGCTACACTCACCCAGGGAGATCATCAGATCAGGCAGGGCCACAGCAAAAGGCAGGCAGCAATGGCTGGCCTGGCAGGCAGGCAAAAGCAAGCTGTAGGCATGTTGCGCATGCACGCAATGTTGTGCATTTGCAATAGGGACTGACTGGACAGGAAGCAGAGAAGCAGGGGGAGAAGGGTGGGTCCAGCCAGGGGCCCAAGTTACTGGTTGTCCAAACTACAGAAATTCATAACAACCAGTTCTACCAAACTGGTCTGAACCAGTAGAATTTCACCCCTGCTTAGGGTCCATGCTTAAGGTAAGGATACTGGTAAACATGATGTTATACAAATGATTGATTGGGCTTATGTTCAGTGGTGGAATTCAATTTTTTTTAACTACTGGTTCTGTAGGCATAGCTTAGTTGGCATGGCAGGGGAAGCATACTGTAAAATCTCCAGTCATAAGTGGTATTTACCGATTTTCTGAACTATTCAAAGTTTCTGCTTCCAGTTCCCCAGAATTGGTCAGACCCTGCTGAATACCACCTCTGTTTATGTTATCTGAAATATAAAATATCTTTAAGGAGAAAAAGTCCTGTTATATTTCTTACTAAGTTGAAATGCTTGCTAATTAGCTTCCTGTCATGATTGCAAATGATGTCATTGATAGAGGACAGAGGTTTCCAAATTTCTTTGGTTCACAATGAGTTTAGTATCTCAGTATTTTTTTCCACAGCACTTCTAGATCTTCTAGAAGATCTAGCCAGTAGCCTGCAGGGTTTCCAACAAATATTGAATATCACTGTGTTTCCCTCAAAAAAAAAAAAATACCTGCAGCATCCGGTGAGTTTGTTAAAGCACCTTGGGTCACCACAGAATACAGTTTGGGAGTTGTGGATGTATGATATTAATCTGATCTACCACTTTACAAACAAAAGGTTATACAACTTGTCTCGTGGTGTAACCGGAATAATCTGGAACTGAACACACTCAAAACCGTAGAAAAGGTGGTAGACTTTAAAAGAAACCCTACCATACTACCACCTTTTACAAAACTAGACAACACAATATCAACAGTAGAGACCTTCAAATTTCTAGGTTCTACTATATTACATGACCTAAAATGGACACCTAACATCAAGAACATCATCAAAAAAGCACAACAAAGAATGTTCTTTCTGCACCAACTCAGAAAGCTCAAACTGCCCAAGGAGGCTGCTGATCCAGTTCTACAGAGGGATTTTTGAGAGGGATTATATTATTATTATTATTATTATTATTATTATTATTATTATTATTATATTATTATCTGAACCTCTGTAACTTTCTGGTTAGGTTCTGCAACCCAACAGGACAGACACAAACTTCAGAGGATAATTAGGACTGCAGAAAAAAAATTACTACCACATGCCTTCAATCGAGGACCTGTATACTGCATGAGTCAAAAAGAGGGCTGTGAAAAATATTTATAGACCCTTCACATCCCAGATATAAACTGTTTCAACTCCTTCCCTCAAAGCGATGCTATAGAGCACTGCACAACAGAACAACTACACACAAGAACAGTTCTTCCCAAAAGCCATCACTCTGCTAAACAAATAATTCCCTCAACACTGTTCAACTATTACAAAGTCTGCACTATATTACAGTTAATCTTCTCATCACCCCTTATCACCCAGCCCTCCCACTTGTGATTGTAGGACTGTAACTTTGTTGTTTGTATCCTTACAATTTATATTGACTGCTTCCTAGTATAATTTGATTGCTGATTGTACCCTATGACCATCATTAAGATTCTTGATTCTTAATGAATGTATCTTTTATTTTATTGTATACTGAATTTACACCAAGACAAATTCCTTGTGTGTCCAATCACACTTGGCCAATAAAGTATTCTATTCTATTTACGTTATGTTCATTTCAGTTTTGATAACTTACAGAACCAATATGATTTGATATACAAATGTTTTGTAATTGAACTATTTTGAAAAAAAACATTTCATACCTTGTTCATCATTCTGTATTTTAAGTTAAAAATTTAAAACAGATAATTATGGCCTTAAGAATAAAACATTAGAAAATTACCTTCTCAATGAAATGAAGTAAAATACAAAATATTTTTTCAGCCATGCTTCATTAAAGATTCCCATTGTTAAGTTTTGAATTTTCAAGGAAGCAAATAAAAAAAAAGCACACTGAAGGTGCCTAAAGTTACTTTTTTCAACAAAAAGTTATGAAATAGATATCAGTTCTCCAATAAAGTTATAAACAGTGTATTACTTTAATCACTAATTCATGATGCAGGAAATAATCTCAATGTGTTATTTTATGAAACAAATGACAGAAGAAATCACAAACTGAGTGTTTTAAAATTGTATCCATTTGTTGATTCAGACTAATCAGAGACACAAAAGCACTGAACTCTGGAGACGTGGTTTCTTTATATCTCCTTATAAGGGTTGAGGAAAGGTTTTATTTTGTAAAAACACACATATATGTGAATGTTTATTATATTCTATGCTATATAATATTATTCAATCACTATGACAATATGGTATATTGTATACCATGGATGTCAAACTCGCAGCATCACATTGCTGTCATGTGATGTTTCACAACATTTTCCCCATTCATGGAACTGGGTTGGGCATGGCCTGTACATGACACATCTGGCCCATGGGCCACCAGTTTGACACCTCTGTTCTATACTATTATTGAATATACTATATTATTACTTACTTCTGTATTTCAATTACTGATATGCTATGTTCGACACCATTCTATTACTGTTATGCACCAAAGTTTCTTTCTTAAGCCTGTTCTGTCTTAAATCCCCTCTGAGATTTCTTCTTTTTCTGTTTATGGCCAGCATGTACAGCTCTTTTGCCTTTCATATGGTGCCTTTTATACAGATCCCTGTAGCAGCATATACATTTGATAAATATGTTTGTGCGTTGTCTTGCCGAGCTTCTACACCTCTTTTTTTCTCTTTTGGTACATTCACCTCTTCTGGGTACACTTTGGCTGCTATACTTTCCTGGTGGCTGCAAAGCTTCAAAACCCACATCTCCTTCCATCCTCTATATCAAAATTGCCACTTTATTGGCATCTGGGCCAAGCTGACATTTCAGGGAAAGCCTCTAATAGGAGGGAGAGAAGATAGGACAGGTGCCTGCAATTTTGTTCAGACAGCCTGCTCTTTCACATTATGTAGCCAGGCATTATAGCCCTTTTTGTGATATTGTCAATTGGGAGATAAACCTGTATTTGGTCTTTGGCATTCCTAAGAGATACTCTCACTCTTATCAATGCAAGAAATGTAATTTTACAGATGTCAGCCTCTCCCAACCTTGTGTAATTTTTGCACAGCACAGGAAAGGCTGAAAATCCTGGCAGAGTCAACTGAATCCATTTCCCTTAAGGGAAATCCTCAGCTGCTGCAATAAATGTAAATCAAGAATACCTTATCCTAAACACTTAGTCTGATTATAATTAATAGAGAATTTTACCAGTTGGATTTATTTCTTAACCCTTTGGGTGCTTTCTAAATTAAAGGCAGAAATAACAGCTTTAAAAAAGGATGGAACCTAGTCAAAGTCAAACCAGGTTAGAGTAACAGGAGGTATAATGTTACAATATAACCACAAATAACTAAATGATGTTACATGAAATAGTTATTATAGCAAAACACATTTTTAAATACTAGCTCACTTTTTGTACATTTTTGTTCAGAAATTTAGATGTGAAAATGTAGTATATGATCAAAGTAAAATGAACTTGAGAATAAATGGAATCCTTAGTGAATAGTTATGTATAACACAGGAGTAAAAATATATTGGTTCTGTAATATTAATGGACAAATGTTTATGGAGCCATAATTAGGATAATGTTAGAGGTGAGTTTTCTGTTAGAAGTTTTTGTATACAGATATCAGCACAGATCTAATATGACTTGGAGAAAATATCAGATTATAAGGTGCAGTGAAAAGAAAGAATCTAAAAATCAATGAATAAAAGTCCAAATTTTAAAAAGTTTTATAAAATAAAAGTTTGCTACTCCCTAGAGCTGAGAAAGATTAACTGGCCCATAGTCACACAGTTTTGTGCCTAAGCGGAACTAGAAATCAAAGTTCCTAGTTTCTAGCCTGATGCCTTAATCAGTACACCAGACTGACTCCAGTTTACATTGGGAGAAATATAAAAGCTAAGCTTAAAGCGGCAACAATGGGTTACTTAAGAAATGTAGAAAATAAAATGAGGTAACATTAAGAATGAATGATAGTTGGATAAATGTGGATTAAAATATAAAAGAGAGTGGCTGGTGCAAAAGAAGTACATATTGATTGTACTGAGAAAATAAATGACTGAATCCGAAAACAAATATATGGAGAAATGAATGGGTTGAGACAAATGGGAATAGTGAGAAAATTGTAGTTGGATAGAACAGACAAGATCCTCAAAAAGAGAAGTGAGATGTTTAAAGAACAAAAGGCAATTGATAAAGTGATTTGTAGACAAACAGAATGGTAGAAAGATATATGTCATTTATTTATGAAATTTATAGGCTACCCAATTCTATCACAATTCTGAAATATAGAAATGTACTTTATACAGTATTGATTTAAATGACCGTAGATATAGTTATGATTCCATTATATTTTCATGTCTTTAGTTCTCTCTGCTATTTTGTACTATTTTTCATAGAGGATTGTATAATGTTCATCCTTCAAAGGAATAGTGTGATATATTTATGTATGTACGGAAACATTGCAGCTCCCAAAAAGGTGAGGAAGTTCATCTAAAGGTGCACAGTGACATTTTTTTTAAAAATGGATTTATTAGTAATCAAGTATCCTAGATACTTCTGCAAAGTTTTCATCTTTCACTCTTTATTTACAAAACCTCATTGTATGAAGTTGCTAACAAGTACAAATTGAACAGGAACATCTGAATAGAAATTAATTTAACTACATACATTCCTCTCATATTATGTTGTATTTAATGGATTTCTAATTATACATTGGCTGACTACCAAAGTAGAATGTAGATACATACAACAGCCCTATCAGCAGACAAGATGGTATCATATATTGCTCTATAAATAGCTTTGTTTGTACCTGATCAAGGATTATTAGTTAGAAACAAAGAAGATCAATTAAGCATTAGAAACAATAAAGCAGCAAATAATATAGCTAAGAAGATAAACAGAGGCAAAACTCAAACTGAAAACTATAGGTAGAATCTTCAATTTCAGTTGTATCAAAAATATTGCAATCAATTCATCTATGCAGAGATTGCAGTGAACCAGTTAACACCTGACAAAGAAAAAACAGTGAAGATCTAGGCACAGCTATGGGATTTTCCTGGATAGGAAAGTCAAAAAACAACATAATGATCATGAATCATGCTTTCATCCATGCAACATAACAGACTCTACTTACCAAAGAAAATATTTGTGTGTGGAATATTGTAGTATACTTTAAGGAAGAAAAAGGAGTTTGTAAGAATATTTGAAATACACCGAAGATGACACACTGAAGCGAGATACCATAAAAGCTTACAGTTAGATTTGGGCTAGATTGAAGAGGCAGGACAACGGTAGAAGGAAAGGATTTCTTTATTTAGCTCTGAACAAAAGACTGCTGTCCAGTGTGCCTGCTGTTCTTTTTACAGGCTGCTGTCCACAATTTCAGCTACCAATGGCTGTTCATTTTCCCACCTGGAAAATGAACCAATTTTGATTGGAAGTCTGACATCACTTTTCCCCATTGAATATCTAACATCCCCCCCCTCCTGGAAGACACGTTCATCCGATCAGCTCTCACTCACAGACATAATCACGTAAGTAGGAGGGACTCCTGTGTGTGCAACTGGACCCTCGCAGTTCAACCCCACCAGCAGTGGCAACCTGACTAGTTGGGTCTGTTGTCACTCCAGAGCCAGCCTCAGCGTTTTTCAGGGGTGGAGCTGGCTCCAATGTAACAGAGGGCTCTGAGTTTCTTTGCTGGATTTCTCCCCCTTCAGCTAAATTATCCTACAGTGTACTTGAGTTTGAGTCCCACCCTAGAGTGGGGAGGCTTGTATTTTCAGTATTTGTAGTTGTTAGAGTTGGTTTTACCTCTATGTTGTGTTTCTGTTTCTGAGGTTTTCTGGTCATTCAGATTCTGTTCCTATTGTCCCCTACATGTCTGTTCCATATTTTCCCATCTTCTAGTTCTACTCTATAAGATCGGGGGCCTGTGACTTGCACTACTCATGCAAGGACCCATGGAGGCCCCCTGCATAGTTGTGAGCATAGACCAATTGACCTATGTTCAAATGTCTGCATTTACTCGTTAAATCTGTGGGTGTGCTTGGATTGTAGTGTGAGTGTAATCTATCTAGCTCTGATCTTAACTTCTGCCCCATTAAAAGTTCTGCTGACTTCTGTGTGTGGCGGCCAAAGGTGTGATATGTTGTATCAATAAGAATTTATCTATTTTCATTTGTCAATCCCCTGGTCCCATTTTTGCTAAGGTTTTCTTCATGGATCTTACAGCTCTCTCTGCCTGCCCATTTTTCTGGGCATCTCCAAGTGCAGATAATGAGTGACAGATTCCCTGTTCAGCTAGAAAACATTCAAAATTGTTTGCTGTGAATTGGGGCCCATTATCCGATATCACAACATCTGCTAAACCATGTGTGGCAAACAATTTCCTCACTACCTTAATCACAGCATCTGCTGTGGTGGTTTTCATGATCATTACTTCCACCCACTTTGAATATGCATCAACGGTTATTAGAAATGTTTGCCCCTGCATTGGCCCTGCCAGGTCTATATGTATTCTAGACCCAGGTGCTTTTGGTGATTCCCATTCTAGGGTTGGTGCTGAAGGGAGTGCGGATCTAGATTCCTGACAAGGTGTACAAACTGCAATCCATTTTTCAATTTCCTTATCCATTCCCAGCCACCAAGTATAACTTCTGGCTGATGCTTTCATTCTTACTATCCCTGGATGGCCCTCATGCAACATTCTTAAGACTTGTTCTCTCAGTGTCTCAGGTATCACAACTCTATCCCCCCCACAACAAACACCCTTTAATTACAGACAGTTCATTTTGCTGAATTTTAAATGGTTTAAATTCACCTTCCAGTGCTTCTTCTGGCCATCCCCTCAACACCCAGTTTAAAATATGCACAAGAGTTTTGTCTTTGGCTGAGTGTTTGGCTATCTCTGATGCTGTGATAGGGCCGGTGGCAATGTCTTCAATGAGGAGTATGGATGTGGCTAGAGCTGGGTCTTCAATAGATTGTGGAAGGGGGCAACAGCTGAGTGCATTTGCATGAGTTATGGTCTTGCCTGGTCAATGTATAAGGCAATAGTTATATGCAGCTAAGAAAACATTCCATCTTGTCATTCTAGGGGACAATTTTACTTATTGTAGCCTTAGCTCTTAATGTACATAATGACAGAAGAATCAAAACAGAAAGTAAAACACCAAGTGGCCTCTCTTTTATCTGCACCAATAAGCTATCTGATAAATGAGAATGATGTATCTAATCCTTATCACCTAAGAAAGCTCCTCTGGATGTTACTGTCACCTGTTCATACATTCAGCTGATTTCACAAATGGCTTAAATCAGGTAGAAAATGAGAAACAAAGGCTCAACACACCTCTTACTCTTCCGAATCTCCCACATATCCACCTGAAGAAGAGTTATAATGAGATGTATGTGAATTTCAGGAAGTGTCCTCTGAGTTATCTTTCAGGCTTTTAGATTCCAGAGTCAGTTTTACTCAGAGTTAAACAAATATTAGTACAATTGACTTCAGATCTCTGTTTGACATGTGAATGTGTGGAGGAGCAGATGTGGGGTTTTGTGTAGGCACACCATTTACTCAACTTAAGTTCTTATTTAATGAAGGTCGGGGATATAAATTTATTCCATTACCAATTGCATTAGGATGAAATGCATGCTTCCTTTCTAACATGACATCAGAAAGGTGAGAATGCTGATATGCAAAAGAAATATTCAGGTGTCAGCATTTTCCTCAACAACAGCATAAACAATATAGTTTAGTTATTAACAAAAATAATACTTAGCATTTATAGAAATAAATTTATATATTTTATTTATGTACAGAAAAGAATTGTCAAAACATTTTTATTGAACTTGTAATAAGGATAATGTTTCTTTAAAACACATTTTTACGAAGTTTGATATGGGTTTTGGGAGAAAGTAGTGGATTATAAAACTATGATTGTGTGAGAAAAGCTAAAATTTTCAAAGAATAATATTCCTTTGATCTGCACATCTAGTACTTACAAAATGATATTCAGACAATATAAATGGATTTATCTCAACCCTTACTATAACCAAAAGACTGATACTGCTGCATTGGAAATATAAATATATGGTTTCTTATATATTCTGTAGGAAGCCTACAGAAAGGTGACAGAATGCTATACAATATAAACATATCAACAAGAGATCAGAGCAACAAAATGAAGCTACTCTGAAAAGTTAAGGAATCAGTTCTCAACAAATGAACCAGCAAACGTGAAAAACTCTTAAAAACATCACTGGCTACAGCAAACCTCCTTCCCAGGCAGAAGGAAATCAACAACTAGCAGACCTGAATGTGTTTTACTGGCGGTTTGAAAGGGAAACTACAGCCTACCTCTCCACAAAGCACCCATCTAAGCATACAAACGCCAAACCTCCTAACAACTGACCCCAATCCATTGGGCTGCAAATCTTTGGTGATCGTACGAAAAAGAAGTGTAAGATCTAATTTCACAGAAATATTGAAAACAGGAAAAGCACAGGAGCTATTGACAATGAACTCCTTCTTGCTTTAAAAGATCTGTGTACAACTTTGGCCCCCATCTCAACCCATCTTCAATAAATCACTAGAGATGTACTAATGATTTGTCTTCTTCGGCTTAAATGCGCTACTTTCATGCCCTAGTGCCAAAGAAGCACTCCATCAAGGAATGAATGACCTACAAGACCAGTTGCTCTAAACATTATAGTTATGAAAATTTTCGTAAAGGCCTATTGCTGTTAACCACCTGAAAACAATCACGGATTATGCTGGTTAGATCTTTGCAGTTTGCATACTGAAGCAAATAGATTGACACGAATGATGGCTGTTTAATATAGCTAAGCACATACTATCCTACAATACCTTAAATATCCAAAATCTATTGCAAGAGTCCTCTTTGGTAGAATTTGAGTTACAGATTCAATACCATAATGTCAAGGCCTCTATCCTAAATAAATTTAAACAACTACGCTATGAACACACTTGTAAGAGGTGAATCACAATTAGCAAAAGATAGGGCAGAATCACAATTAGCAGAGTCCCCCGCCCCCCCCCCCCCCCCAAGGCTGTGTGCTTTATCCACTTCTCTTCTCCCTTTACCAATGGCTGTATCTCAAATGATCCATCTGTTAAAATAGTGAAGTTTGCAGATGATGCAAAGTGATTCGTCTCATTCGAGACAATGACAAATCCGCATATAGGCAGGAGGTTGTACAACTTGCCTCGTGGTGGAACCGTAACAATCTGGAACTAAACACACTCAAAACTGTATAAATGGTGGGAGACTTTAAAAGAAACCCTACCATACTACTACCTCTTCCAATACTAGACAACACAGTATCAACAGTAGAGATCTCCAAATTTCTAGCTTCTATCATATCACAAGACCAAAATGGACACCTAACATCAAAAACTTCATCAAAAAAGCATAACAAAGAATGTTCTTTCTACGCCAACTCAGAAAGCTCAAACTGCCCAAGAAGCTGCTGATACAGTTCTACAGAATAATTATTGAGTCTGTCATCTGCACCTCTATACCTGTCTGGTTTGGTTCTACAACCCAACAAGACAGACACAGACTTCAGAGAGTAATTAGGACTGCAGAAAAAACAATTACTACCAACCTGCCTTAAATTTAGGACCTGTATACTGCACAAGTCAAAAAGAAGGCTGTGAAAATATTTACAGACCCTTCACATCCAGGATATAAACTGTTTCAACTCCTACCCTCAAAATGATGCTGTAGAGCACAGCACACCAGAAAAACTAGACACAAAAACAATTTTTTCCCAAATGTCATCACTCTGCCAAACAAACAATTCCCTCCACACTCTCCAACTATTTACAAAATCTGCACTATTACTATTAACCTTCTTATTACTCCTTATCACCCATCCCCTCCCACTTGTGACTGTATGACTGTAACTTTGTCGCTTGTATCCTTACAATCTATACTTTATGTTCCCTAGTATGATTTGATTGCTTATTGTACCCTATGACTATTATTAAGCATTATACTTCTTATGTATATGATTCTTATGATTCTTGATGAATGTACATTTTTTATGTATAATGAGAGCATTTGCACCAAGACAAATTCCTTGTGTGTCCAAACACACTTGGCTAGTAAAGAATTATATTCTATTCTGTTCTGTTCTGTGCTGTGCTGTGCTGTGCTATGCTGTTCTGTTCTATTCTATTCTATTCTGTTCTGTTCTATTCTATTCTATTCTATTCTTTTACTGATTGTATTGCCACCTATCAGTGGATTGCCTGTAGCAGATAGTCTGTAGACAGAAATATAATAAAATGTAAGACTGATTTATTCAAAACACAGTAGGTTAAAATTATATAAATTTATTAAAAATAATAATAAAAATACACCAATAATAATTGCATTGAACTATATATAAAATTGTAATCATTTACTTCTAAAATGATATACTTTTTTCTTTGTTATATTGTTATATTCTCAAATGGGCTTTTTTTCTTTTGTTTGCTAGTATATGCATTTTTATCTTGTGTTTTTTTCCTTGTTTCTTTTTTTGTCAGTATTTTAAAAGCAGTAAAAAAAATACAAAAAATATTTTAGAAAATGGAAGAATAGCACTATTGTAAATATGAGGCAAAAAATATATTTTCAAACTTTCTATTTTAATTTTAAAATATACTCTTGTGTCCTATGCTTTTACAAGGCTGTGGGATTCTTCCCACAGAAAAATCATGTATGGGGATATTTCCAAAAGAACCAGAAAGAGAGACTCTTGGGGAATCCAGTGCTAATGCATTATGAATTGCACTTGGGAATGTAGGTCTTTCCAAACACAGTCTCCTTCTTCAGAAGTACTTCAAGGATTGGTCATGGAACCATGAAATGTGTGATAATGGAAGAATTTTAAGAAGTTACTAAAATTTCTTTAAAAAGAGACTGATGTCACCATAATCATACAGAATACATTTTAAAATAAGAAGGCTGAAGATGCTCAGCCATCTCAGAGTTTTCCTAAAGTACATTTTCTAAACAATTGATTTTTTTGTACAATGTCTGCAAGTGATATTGCTTTTCAAAAAGTAGACAGAAATATTTCCGAAATTTCAGCCAACTATGACCTAAGGATTATGCTGTATGCACATCTCTGAGATAAACAGATAGAAAGATGAGAAGGAGAGGGAGGAAGGGAGAGAGAGGGGGGGGGAGAAGAGAGAAGAAATGTGAAAATATTCCTTTTTGCTATGATCACTGCCACTCAAGAGGCTTAACTGAATAACACTCTCTAATTCTTATTTATACTATGTTTTTTTTTTCCTGTAAGAAAATGAAGGTAAAGCATTAAGATTTTATTATTCAGAAGCTTTTAAAATCACATTTAATTCTAACTGGACCTTTGACTTTGTAACAGAATCCCTGTTGAATTATAGTCTTTTTAATCACTGGAAAACTGATACTGTAAACAGGTCTAGCACAGACAGAAGAATTAATCTTCAAAGTCCTAGCAATTAAATGTGTCAATTTTCATTCAGCATATTATTCTTATTTTTTCTCCACTCCCTCATCCTTTCCGAAAGCAGAACTTGTGTATTGGAATGGCAGGCTTCAAATACTTCCCACCATCTGCCTAGAACAGGGGTCGTTAACCTTTTGAACATCAGGGACCACCAAACTCATAATTTTAACTGCCAGGGACCACTAACCAGTTCTGTGGGCATGGTCTAATTTGTGGGTATGGCTTGGTGGTCATGTGACTGGCTGGGCATGGCTTGTATGTAAATATTATAAATATTTATATAAATATTGAACTTTTACCCAAAACCAGGCAAAACAGGCAGATTGAGTTGCTCACAGAATCATTCAGTGATCTATCTATCTGCCATCAGATAGCTCAGTCTCTCAAATTTGCTTGCTGTGAGTCTGCACTGAATTTGCTTGCAAGTAAACCTTCAGTCCTCAGGGAGGTCAGCTGTGCTGAGCCGAAGATCTAAAGACTAGCTAGAAAGCAAAAGATCCAACCATTTCCTGCTTTCTAGCTAATCTAAATCTCTTGGCACAGCAGAAGAGATGATGGTCGGAAAAAGTAAAATAGCAATTTAGCAAACTACTTTGCAGGGTAAGGAGAGAGTGGGCAGAGAGGGTTCCCACGGGCTATGTGAGCTGAGCAGACTTATGTTTCTGCGCAGCCTGGATTAATTGGTTTGTGGGGGTGCTCTGGAAGTGAGATTTCTCTGTGGCCCACCAAAATTTTCTCACGGAGTACTAGTGGTTTGCAGCGGTCACCAATTGGCGACCGCTGGCCTAGGACACTCCCCCTTACTAACAACCTTTCTTTAATTTCTCAACATAAAATAGCTATCTTTCCAATACAGGAACATTTCAGCAATTTATCGAGAGTTTGACACCTGATGTCTTGGGTCAGTAGTTTGAAATCTGCCTTGAATAAAAAGGGATTTTGTTGGACTGATGGAATCTTAGAGCTTATGCTTCTTTTTTCATTTCCTTGCTTGCAACAGGCTGCTGTAGATTTTCTTTTTTCAATTTTGAATTCATCTCTCCAGCTTTTTACTTTCTCTTTTGATACTCAGAATGTCTACCAGCTGAATAATGTTTCTAGAAGTCAAAATAACTTGTCAGAGTCAATGGGAAAGCTATAGGCTTAACTATCATTCCTTCCATAGTGTTGGATTTACTGGCTGGCAGAAGCGAGATACCATCAAGGTGACCTCTCATCATAGGCCCTGCTCATGTAATTGATTGCCAGGAAGAAAGAAATATATATGTGTGTGCCAGGAGAGTCTGATATTCCCAATGGAATAATTTAAATTATTTATAAGGAAATGAAACATTAATTGAATATTAACATTAATATTGCAGTCAGAACAACTGGTCTTTAAATGCCACTTATTTTGCAATGGCAGTATTGAGAATACTGATATGCGGTTTGAGAGCACCAATATGAATCTTTGCTATGAAGCTGAAATTATCACTGCTGGAAAAAGAACAAGTCAAAAAGAATGTAACAAGAACAGTAGTTTGATTAAACCAAACAACTCAGGGTTTTTTTAGTCATGTTCTGTGGTTCTTGGAACAACTATATCACATAACTATTTTTTCTTCCCTCGACTTAGTCTCAAAATGGATGAAATAGGGCATGTCAAAAGAAATATAGTTTTTGAACTCAAATGTCCCTACTAACTCTATTCTACGGATTCTTTTTTTTTTTTGTTTATGCTGCTAAATTGATGTACCCAAAGTCATTCAGAGGGAATATCTGAAGATCCTCTAGTTTTATTAATCTTAGCATCCAATACTGAAAAATAACACATGCAGTGAATGACAGCAGAAGCCACACTTCAAGTTCTAATGTTGTAATGCTTGAAGCCAACTTCAATTTACTATCCCATAAAGAAGAATCCATAAAAATGGATTCTATGGATTCTGTAAAATACCACAGTCTGAAGTCAGCTATTGAAACCAATATGTCGATAGTTGCAGCATAATGATATGAATTTAAGAATAGATTTTCTGGGAGAAGTTGATGAAATGGTTGCTGGGAATGGCACTGTCTCCTTTTTAACCGATCTGCCTCTTCTGCCTGCTGTGGCCTGGGTTAAGCACCTTCCTTTCTTCTCTCTTCTTCCAACAGGAATAGAAGGAAAAAAAATAAATAGGTGAGTAATGAAGGAAGGATAAAAGTTACTCTGGAAGGGGAAGACAAAGGCAGAAGAAAACCAGCTGCAAATCCAGAGAAGGTAAGAAGATAAGCTTCTATCCATGTAAGTCTTTTTGTACAAGTTGTCCTTGACTTATGATCACCAGAATTTCCATTATGAAGTAATGCAGTTGTTAAGTAAGTCATGCTCAATTTATTTTGCCGTGGTTAAGCAAATTACTGCAGTTGTTAAATGAATCAAGTAGTTGTTAAGCAAATTTGGCTCTCCCTGATTACTTGCAAATGGTGGGAAGGTTAAAAAGGCAATCACATGACCCCAGTATGTTGCAACTGTTGTAAATATATGCCAATTGGCAAATGCACAAATGTTAATCCTGTGATTTGGCAATGCTATGGCAGTTATAACTGTAATGGCCAGTTGTAAGTCATTTTTTCAGTGTCATTGTGACTTCAGATGGGCACTAAAAATAGCTGTATGTTGAAGTCTACCTTTATCTCCTAAGCAACAATGATGAGCCTTAAAGTAACCTGGCAAAAGCAAATCCAACTCAGAAGGCATTGTTCAATGAAAGATGATTCCCCCTCATCTTTATATATGCTGGCTTTCTAAACTTATAAACCATTGGCCACTAGAAGCAATAAATATAGATATGTTGGCAGAGGGACCCCATAATTTTATCTCTCATTCTTTTCTAATTTTATTTTTCAGTTTCTAAAATGAATCCTGTTGATTAGATTGATTTTTTTTGTCTCTTTTATCTCTCTTTTATCTCTCTCCTTCCTTTTATCTCTCTCCTTCCTTTCTCAGTTCAGCTCTCTTTCTCTTTTGTCACAGTTCAGCTTTTTATTGATTTGCTTCATAATAGAAGAAAGCATACCACAGCTTTTGATTGTAGATAGATATACTAACTCAGGCTTTCCCACCACTATGTTATTTCCTACATAATGTTTATCTGTATTTTTTTCATGCAAATACTAGCCTTAAGAATACTTCTTCTTTTTCTTTTTTACAAAAGTTGTACTTCTAAATGAAGTACTACTGTCTCTAGCTTGCTTTCTGCTATGCAAAGCTGCCTGCTGTCCAATAGCATTCCTCTACCATGTCCCACATCTACAAGTTATTATTTGAAGACATATCTCAAAAGATGGAACAGTTTCTTACTTTAAAGCAGTCATTCACCCATTCATACATCTACAGTAAATAGTACAGTTCAAGCCATTCTGACTTCCTGACACATAAATCAAAAACACCACCAGAGAGAGATATAAAACAGTTACAGATAAACCAATCAAACCAACCAAGTCATACACCTTATTAATGAGGAATTTCCATCAATGCTCCAGTCTAAATTATAAAGCAGGAAAAATCAACAAGATCAAAACAAAAGAGTGTGAACAATGAACAAAGGGACAATGATTAAAGAAGCATTGTGGTCCAGTAATTCAATTATGAAAGGATGACTTTATAATTAAAAAGCATTCATTACTGAGTAGACCTGGGATTTTCTGCCTCTAACTGACCCCAATATATTCAATAGTCCCTTTGAATAAACTGAAGTGGACAGGCTTGACAAGATCCACTTGAAGACAAAATTAGTATGCCTGCTTCTTCCCTTGACTTTTCTAAATAAATTCATTTTTGAGGTTATCTGGTCTTTTTATTACAATACCCCTTCTCTCCCACTGCAAGTAAGGAGTATAATAACATAATTTTCTTTATAAAGTCATTTTTCAAATTCATCTCATTTGTCTAACACTTTCACATCACCTTTCACTTTGAAACAGCTATCCTATGAGACTAAAGAATAGAGGTTAAAATTAGTGAGAGTGCTGGAATGTTCTAAAACAGCATCTCTATATTTATTGCAGTCATAAATAGTGCATTAAAATTTCAATCAGTTTGCATATGGACAAAAAGAAGAGGGTTAAAACTGGCAGGAGAAAAAAAAAATCCTTGATTTACTGTCCTATCCTTCTGCTTCTTTTCCATTTCCTTCTGTTCATCTCAGGACAACATAAAATCCAAACCATTTCAAGAACACTTAAAAAGTGAAATAAAAATCAGTCCGTGATCCTTAACATATTTCCCAGTGAAAATATTATAAATATGTTGAATACACACACACAGTTACATTACAAAAGAAATTATGTTACATAGGTGTTGCCACAAAACTTCCAAAGTTTTACAAATCACTTTCCAAAGAGATTTTACAGCTGGGAAGATTTCATCCTCTTCTATACCTGAAGCATATTTTACCTTTAGTTATATACCACTTAAATTGTTTTGTTAACAAAGACATTCATTTATTTGTTCAATGAAACAAAGACATTCATTTATTTATTCAAGGAGCTTTTTGTTTTCAGAATGGGCAAAGGAATCCAATTTTTGCTTTTTTTGTTTCCTTAGGCATTACCGTATTTCCCTGAAAATAAGACCTAATCAGAAAATAAGGCCTAGCATTATTTTTCAGGGTGCTTGTAACATAAACCAATCCCAAAAATAAGCCCCAGTTAAGATCATCATCAGACAAAAAGCATAACTAAAAAGTTAGTGCCATGTTTTAATGACCCCATAATCCCTTGTGTGGTGTAATCTGGGAAATTGAATAAAACTGAATGTTTACTGGCTGGATGCCCTTCCTGTCACCAATGTGGAGTTTTGTTCAGCAGATATATTCTCAGTGTGCTCAGAGAAAGAAATATCTGCCTCTACATAGATTGAACTCACAGACTCCTGATTGTGAGATGAGAGCTCCACCTCTAGGCCACTGCACCACAAAAGCATTTAGTACCATATTTCCCATAAAATAAGTCCTAATGCATCTCTTGGAACAAAAATTAATATAACACCCAGTCTTATTTTTGGAGAAATATGGTAGGAACTGATGCAGCTTCCATTTGGAGACTGGTTTACTTTAAATTACATGTGTTCTTATGGATACATTTTGTGTATGTCTTTGAGTCAGTTGACTGCTGGATGACTCCTGCCCAGACTAGTCCCTGTAATTTTCTAGGCAAGTTTTATTGGAAGTAGTTTACCACTGCCTCTTTCCTAAGGCTGAGAGGTGACTGGCTCATGTTCACTTTGGTGGCTTCATGCCTAAAGTGGGACTGGAACTCTGCTTGATTACTAGCCTGAACTAATTACTAGACCAAACTGGCTTTGTTCATGGTCACATACATAGACTAATTCTAAATGGTTTTCCTTTAATCTCAGGTTCATTCTGAGTTTTATTTCACATCATCTGATGAAGAGTCCCAAAGAACTCAAAACCTCGCACAGAAATTTTTGTCATTTAGACAAAGTTGTTGTCTGCTTTTGTCCCTTGGACTTTTTTGAAATTTTCCTTTTTATACTTCATTCATTCACAGAGCATTCATTTCTTGTTTTACCGACCCTTTTTTCCTGAGCTAAATCAAAGCTATTCCCCATTCTCCTACCCCATTTTCATGAGCACACAGCATGTTGCAGAAGATTAATATAGCTTTCAAACTCTGCTATGGTAAATGACATGTTAATGGTGTATATGTCATCTTAAATAATTCATAATGCTGACAATGTGATTCAGCACTTAATTTTTCTCCATTTGTCAATGGGGAGAGAAGTTAGCTTTCCTAGGGATGCTCCTATCTAGTAACAGACACATTCCTTCCCAATTGAGATAAAGAAATACAGAGAAGAAAAGAGACATTTAAAAAGAAATATAAAATATCTGGTTGGTTCACCTCATTTGACTCTCCATGCAAAAATGGGAACATATCTGTTACGTTCATACGTAGTCTTCACTCCGGTCCGCGCTTCTGGCAGGAGCGCGAACCGCTCCCATTGGTTGATGCCGTTTGACAACCGGCTATAAAAGGAGCTGTCAAATGGCATCAGCTGTTGCTGCCAGCTGACTGCCTGTTAGCCCGGCAGTCGCGGCAACCCTTTATTCTTGTAATAAAGTTACTTAACTGTTAGCTCCATGTCCGCCTCAATAATTACCGCCGCTCTACAACAATATCATTATACATTTTCATGTATAATGAAAAGCTCTGCATATATGCTCCTAATGTATATCATAAATTCCCAGTCAGTTTACTAAAAAAAATAAATCATATCCAATTTTCACTAGCAGTGCCATAAAAAAAATCTGAAAATAACAACTGGTTCTTCCACTACAGATTATGGTTCTAATAATAGGAAACCTTTTGTTGAGCCGTAGGCATACTGGCTGATATTCAAAATGTTTAGCTTCAGATTCATACACATTTGGGCTGTACTCCATGCAATTTGCAGAGTACATCCATTGCCTCAGGCAATGCACATATAGTCCACATTTTCATCAGAGAGCCTTTTGGTACTTTTTTCCTGGGTAGATGATTTTTATTTTTAAAAAACTGTAAGGATTTAATATTTGCTATTGTGAATAATGAAATTATCATTCACAATTTATATGGTTTTCTGCTTAATAACTGGAATAATAGAATATTGTTGTTTCAGTCTAAATATATTAAAGGAGCAATTGTAAATTCAGTTGGCTAAAGCTCCTGAGATACTACAGAAAAACCTTTTGGGAGATGTTATGAAATATCCCATAAAATAGAAAGCCCCACAAAAACAGAATGGTCCTACAACCAAAAGAAAGTTTCATACTGTGAAAATTTTGTCTATCTTTTCCTCCCAAGTCTCTTCAAGCCTTTGAATCCTCTCCTGTCCTACAGAGAAGAAGGAAACCTCAGATTGGAGTCCCAGATATTCCACAGAGGTTCCTTGTTGTTTTGGAAGATTTGTTTAAGTGGAAAGAAAACATGCACCTGAACTCAAGAATGGTCACAACTAATCAAATCCACAAATTCCAAAAATATATCCCTATTTTGTCAAAATGTTCACATAATATTACACAGCACTATTATAATATCCCATCCTCCACTTCCATGGCCTCTCTTGTGATCCATGTGCCACCACCTATATGATGGATATACTATTAGCTTCACTTCTGCAGTGCTTCTCCAATCACATGCAAAGAAGTCAAAACTCTCATTAACCAACTTAAGTGTGTTAAAAACCATGGAAGTGACTGTATCTCCCCCCCCCCAAGCAAATTAAATGGAAGCTTATATTGGCTGTTTATTTTCATATATCAACCACACAGCCAACATTCCAGAGGACTGGGTGGAAGTCATAACTGTCTCCTTATATAAAAATGGTGATCAGAATGATCTGTATAATTATAGCCAATTAGTCTATTGAACATAATTAGCAAATTGTATGCCAGGTACCAAACCTGTGTAATAGAGGAGGGAATAATCAACCCAGAGCAAGCAGGGGTTCAGCTGGACATTCTACTATAGACCATTGCATAAAGTTCAAAATCTGGCAGACACACATCTGACTTGAATCTATATCCAGTTTCTATTGATTTCAAGGAAGCCTTTGATAATTTCTCAGGGTAAACTTTGGAACTTTCTGAGTAGATGCTCTATCAACAGGACTCTTAATCCTTATTCATAAACTATATTATAAAATTGGCTTTAAAGATGGAACTGGGGGAGAGGGAATCTTTCTGACTTTATTCAGACTAGTTTAGTTTAGTTTACTTTACTTTATTGTCATTGCACCTCATACAACCAAATTAAATACCAACTTCAGTGTACATTATTGTGACTATGAAAATAAACACAAACACAATCCTTCACATTCTATACATTGAATTGAAAACTCCTGATATTGCATTAATATTGCACTATATAGTAGAATTTAATAGAGTTATTTCCCTGGGATAGAAGCTGTTTTTAGAGGCAGCGGGAGTTATAAAACTCTTCCAAAGAGGGGAAAGGGTAACCAATGATCTTCTGTACAATGATGTTAACCCTCTGGAGTGCTGTCCCATTGGTCACTGTGCAATTGGCAAACCATACACAGATACAGTTAAGATACTCATTATGGTGCAGCAGTAGAAGGTCACCAGCAGTTTTTCATTCAGTTGTTTTCTGAGAAGTCTCAGGTAGTAAAATGTCTGCTGGTCCCTTTTGACCAGTTCTGCAATGTGAGCAACCCAGGTCATGTCCTCCTTTCTGGTAACATCCAGAAACTTAAAACTGGCCACTTCTCCACTCAATCTCTATTGATAAGCAAGGTCTGGATGTCTGATCTATTCCTTCTATACTCCACGATAAGCTCCTTGTATTGGTTTTGAGGACGTTATTAGAAGCTATTGTCTCCACACCACAAAAGCAACCAGTCCACCTCATCTCAGTAGGCAGATGCATTTCCCCTTACCCACCAGAGATGAATCCCACCACTGTCATATCTTCTTCAAATTTAGTGATAGTATTACAGCTTAAATGGGAATGCAGTCATGCACATAAAGAATATAGAGTAAGGGACTCAACACGCAACCCTGTGGTGTACCAGAGTTAAGAATAAGGGCTGAAGAAGTATGATTACCTAATCTGACCCTCTGTGAGAGGCCAGACAGGAAATCTATAATCCAAAGGCAAATTGAATAAGAAAGTCCAAGGCCTAGAAGTTTAGACACTAGTCTATGTGGAAGAATTGTGTTAAACGCAGAACTAAAATCCACAAAAAGCATCGTATCACCACACACACACACACACTGCTGTTCTAGATGAGTCCGGGTGAAGAGTGATGGCTGTAGCATCCTCTGTAGAACTATTTCTTTTGTATACAAACTGGTGTTTATTAAATGTATGCAGAAGACAAGAAATGATGAGCTGGCAGACCGATTTCTCAAAGCACTTCATGATGATAGGAGTGAATGCCACTGGTATGTAATCATTGAAGTTATTGAAAGGGAACTTCTTTGGCAGCAGAATAATGGTAGAAGCCTTCAGACAAGATGGTATAGTGGACTGGGGTAAAGACCAATTGAAGATCCTGGTAAAGACTCCAGCCAACTGATCAGAACAGTCTTTAAGCACTTGGCCAGAGATACCGTCAGCTTTTCTAGGACCACAGCCTTCAGAATGATCCTCACCTCCTGTTCCCCAACAATGAGGTGGGGGCTACAATTGGCTTATGGCTGTATTTTAGCTGTCTCCACTTCAAAGCAAGCAAAGAAATAATTCAGTTCCTCTGTCAATGAAGCATCTCCCTCAGTCGATGACATTGATCGGTTGATGGTTGATAATTTGTTGAATCCCTTGCCACACCTGCCTCATGTTATTGCTATAAAAATTATCCTCAATCTTTTTCTTATAATCAGTCTTGGCTTTCCAAATACCTTTTTTCAGACTAGCTCTGGCAACACTGTATCTTGCCCCATCACTGGACATTAAGACCTTGATCCTGTCACGCAAGAGGCACTGGACTTCCTTGGTCATCCTGGACTTCTGATTGGGATAGATACTAATATGTTTATCCACAGTGATGGCATCTGTGCAGTGTTTGATATAGCACAGAACAGCTGCAGTGTGGTCCTCTAGGTCAGAGTGGTAAAAGATGTCCCAATTTGTGTTCTTAAAACAATCCTGGAGTTGTTGGGAAACATATTCTGGCCAAGATTTCACTGTCTACCAAGGGGATGAAACAATGATATACTCTTTAACTATTACTCTTTAACATATGTAACAATTCTTTGATTAAAACTGTCCAGGAAGTTCATATCCATGCACCTAAATTAGCAGATAGGTATCTCCCAATCTTATTCTCTGCTGATGATGCAGTTCTTCCCTCTTTGCCTATTGTAAACATGAAGTGTACATTGAGATTCCGGGCATCCTACTGTAATGAGAACAATAATCAGTTTGCCAGTTTGGTCTAGTGGTTAAGGTACCGGGCTAGAAAGCAAGAAACAGTCCCACCTTAGCCATGAAATTCAGGTGGATGACGCTTTCTCAGTCCAAAATTGGAAGAAGAAGATATATTGGATACGTTCACCACCTTGAATTATTTTTTTTAAAAAGGTGTGTATGTGTGTGTCTCTGTGTGCTTCTGTGTGTGTGTCTATCTGTCTGTCTGTATAAATAAATACAAAATATGATAAACTATATGATAAATAAATTATGATAAATCTAAAATTTTAGATTTTTCTAACAAAAGATAAAAGCCCAATTGGACAATTAATTCCCATGAAGGGAGAAGGTGAAATGTTTTAAATACTTGGCCAGAGATACCGTCAGCCTTTCTAGGTCCACAGCCTTCAGAATGCTCCTCACCTCCTGTTCCCCTGAACATAATATTCAGGTCACCAGGATATTAACAGTCCTGGTAAATTATGCCATTTCTGTTGCCCAAAAGCTCACAAAAGCAATAATTATATTTTATAGGCAACAAGTGGCAAATTACGTTCCAGCAGCAGGGAAACTATTTATGATGAAAACAAGTACCTAAATATTATATGGAATAGGACTGAGCCCAAATATAAGCCCATTTAATCACCAAATGTGAGATACCTGCAAGGCTTGTACCGCAGAGTATTATACAGTCTAACCCTAAATTGGGCCTTTTCCAGAGCCCACTTTGATGTCGTCCCAACAGTTCTACTGTTAAAAAGATACCATGGGACTCTTATTTGCATAGACTTTGTCCTTATGGATCCAGGGAGGTAGAAATTCCTGCTCATGCCATATTGTATGCTTTTTATGATGCCCCAAAATGTGTTCTGATTTCCTCAATAATTTCAAAATTGTGAGGGCCACTTTGATAAATTTTATGTTTATTACTTTTTAAGGAATTCTATACTCACAATCAGGTAGCCAAATACCTTTACCAAGTTATACAGCTGTCAAAATCTTTTAATTAGGTGTCATTTTGTTTTTTCCCTATTTCCCAATAATGAATTGTTATGTCCAAATATTTTTCCTTTTTATACTGTAATAGCTGGCAAAAATGATATTTGAATGAATATGAATTTGAATGTCCCAGTTAGTAAAGAACCATACGAATATCAGAAAAATGGAGGAACTATGAGAATAAACCTAAGCCTTTGCTGAATTATTGACTTTCTTATTATTATTTGTGTTGGTCTTTTCCTTTGGTTTATAGATAGCTCTTCTATCACTGCATTATTTCATTTGTCAGTCAGAGTTTCAACAATTAAATCACTGGCAACAGATTTGTTGTTTGAACAACAATTGAGTAGGTGTCTTGAAGTAGCCAACTATCTAACCAACTGTCAAAAGATCAGCGCTATCATCAGGGATTCAACTGGGACTGAGGTTTTGGAAGCATCCAAAACCTGAAGCATCCAGGAAGTATCTCATCCAATAGAGCTAGGAATAGATTTAAGATATGAAGAATGGAGCATATGTGTCTCATACTTTTCAAAAGTAAAAATAGTAATTGTCAGAATATATATGGAAGAAAATACAGCCCTGAAAATGAATGACACAGAGCAGGCTGCAGTTCATATCGAGACTTTTCCAAAAGCAGTAAAACACAAATGGCAATTTTGTTCTCAATTTCTCAATTTTTGAGAATCCATTTCCACCAGCAAGAAAAATTGGTCAAATCCTAATTCCAATAACAACCAATTAATGCCTTATTTATGATTTCAGATTGCTTCTTGAAAAAATTCTGATCAGAGTGGCCTTCCTGCTCATGATTTACAGAATGTGTGCCAACAATATCGAAAATATTAATTATCTCATAATTATATTGAAGTAATTTAATTTCCAATTGTTTTCTTAGAGAATACACACAGGCTTTTTGTTTCTGTGCCCAACAGGAAAAAAAAATCTTAATTTGAAATCCATCACAGCATATAAGATCTAAGAAGCAAAGACTTAAATTAAAAGGGACAAATGAAACATTAAAATCTTCTGAAGCTCTCCATCACTTTGTTACATCGACTAATCAAAGGGCCTAAAAACTTTTAAGCTCCAAAAGTAATTTATTACTGTCAACAACATACTTGGGGAGGGAGAGAGAGAAATCTCAAAACCACATACTCATCCTACACTGTAATAATTTGCCATTACATTTATTATAAAAATCATTAAGATGCCTACAGAAAGGATAGGGAGGAGAAGAGTAAATGTAAATGTTCAGAGAACAATAGTGCTGATTGAATGTAGAAGACTAGAAAGGTCAACAGAGCAAGAAAAGCTCTTATGGCTGGTAATATGCCCTACAATAAGGTTTCTCACTGAAATAGCTGTGATAGGAAAAGATAGCTTTCACCAGTATAAAACATTCTGTCACTTCTCTTCTCATTTTCACAATAAGAAACTTAGATCATTATTTCTCGAGGAATTTCTTGGTTGATCAGTAATAATATAAAAACTAAAAAAAAATACAAAAAGTAGATGAATTCATATTGTTAGCTCAATTTAAATCCCAAAGGTCATATTACCCTTGATACAGTGTTCATTGATTATGTAAATTCATTCAAGAACTATGTAGTCAAGGTGAAGTCTGCTAATTGTTTCCTAGTTAGGGTAAACTTCACAGCTTACCATTACTGCATGATTTTGAATTATGCACTTTTCTGCCTGGCAAATCAACTATGTAAACTGATGAGCAATACAGACATGCAAATTGATTTTCTTATTCTGAGTTTTGAGTCCTGGTGATTAATTCTTATCTTATCTTTGGGACATTGTAAATGTGACTACTGGATTTAGGGATATAAGAATTCCTAAGCAGATAAAGCCCCCTCAGGCCAGAATCTAAAAAAAACCTGCTAATTGAAAAGTCTGCAATGAACTTTATACCCATTGTTACCCACTTTCAATCTAGATATTATGGACATATAAGTATGCAGTCTTTTTTTTAAATAAGTTTTATTTTGGTTTTCCACATTTTAAAAACATCTCTTTTTAGTGAACAGCATGATTACAGGTTTCCACATTTACATACAAATATGACCATAGTTACATTATTCAACTTTTACATTCAACTTCTTATCTTAACAGTGCTTTTACAGATTTTCCATTTTATTTTTTGTTCCAAATCCTTTCCTCTTATTTAAATCACCAATATTTCTTATATCTTCACAATTGTTATACTTTAATATTTTTATCTGTCATATTTGCATATTTCATCACATATTCTTATTACATCCTTTTATAAATTCTAATTTGATACAATCGTTTAATAGTGTCCCCCCTAAGTTACCAAATTAAGTTTGCCATCTCTATAGTTTACATATTCATAAATTATTTCCCCTTTTGTATCCCATTAAGCATTTCACTTTTATTACCTAGATAATTAGAATTAATAATCCCTTTAAAACTACATAGCATATATAACTTTTAAATCAGATTCTGCATGGTTGTTCCCCTTCTTAATTTCATAAAGCTTATTTACAATTTCAGAGAAAAAAATATATTAATCTATTCACTTAATTCTGAGCCCTGATATTAATTCCATTTCAGCCCTCCTCATATTTCATTCCAATTATTTCAATATATTTTATATGCATATTCCATTCGTTATTCCATTCATCTATACATTTAAGCAAAGGAGCATACATTCCAGTACTAGAAAATATTATATTCATTTCAATTATTTCAGTATAGTTAGTAAGCATATTTCATTAATTATTCCATTAATCTTTGTACATATGAGAAGATAGCATACATTCCAATACCAAAAAATATCAGCTCTATTTTTCATCTTAATAATCTTATATATCCCTATTTCCTACACTATTCTAACTTCAGAATTTATGCTACTTCCCCTCACCTTGCAGAATCCCCTTTTCGAATCTTAATCAGACATTATCTTTGTGTCTTCTAAATAAACAATTTATTTTCATTTTCTTTACAATTCCCATATTTCTTTGTTTCCAGATCCTGTTTCTTATCTCTTCTTTTCCTTTTCATTTTCCCCTTTATTCTTCCACTCCAGTTTTTATCTCCTCCCTATTTATAACTTCCTTCCACCCTTTAATTTTCTGTTGTTTCTTTTTGCCTTTTTTAATTTTACAGATATTCCCCTTTTTATTTCCTTTCTTATATCTCATATTTTTATTTCCCACTCTTTTCCCTCTTTTTTTCAAAATTCTTTGTTCTGGATGATAGTTGAAAATGGCCTCTTCTGTAGTCCACTCCACCTCCTCCTCTGTCTTTGTTGTTCATGTTCTGAAATCGCATTTTCCAAAAATTTTAAAGCAAAATCCAATGATTCACCTTTTTCTTGTAGTGTTTCTTTCATGGTTCTAAGTTCCATTTTTAATTCCAGTAGAGATACTGCCATTTTACACATTTCTGTCTATTAATTATTAATTAGAGACAAACAGCCTACTCTCTAATAAACAATTTGGTTTCAGAAAAAAACTATCCTGCAATCTGCAACTCTTACACTATAAAAACGAATTTATGACTACCACCAACTTGATCAGGGCAAAGCAATAGATGCAATCTACATAGACTTCTGTAAAGCCTTTGATTCAGTGGTACACAACAAACTACCGCTAAAACTAAATCTTATGGTATCTCTGGACACCTGCCTAACTGGATAGAAGCATTTCTATCAAACAGACAACCAATGGTCAAAATTGGGAGTGTCCTATCAAATTCTGTACCTGTCAACAGTGGTGTCCAGTACCCAGAAGAGTACCCAGAAGAGTGAGAGAGATGAGAAGAGAAGAGAAGAGAATACTAATGATTCCTGACCAAAATACTACTTAAAAAAGAGGTGAATTATAGATGGCTGATTCCAGAAGGTTTAATGTTACACATGGCAAGAACAGAGATACAGAAATTGATTCAATTGAGAAAGCTGAATCATTTTACACATATTCATTTTCGAGGAAAGAGGAAGAGGCAAAAAAGAAATTTCACTGATTGAATTCCAAAAAGCATGCCAAATGACTGAAAAAGAAGAAGTGCAGTAGGTGGAAAGGACGAAGCGAAAGAACTAACGTGAACAAGATCTACAAGAGCTGTTAAGCCTAACTACAAAATTATAACATGGAAGAGAAAAAATTGATTGCAATTAACATAAAATGGACTTAACTCAGCTATTAAAACAAGGAAAGCCTTCATAAATTAGAGAAATTAAAAATTATATTGAATCTGCCTACAAGAAGTACATATTAAAAAGCAACATGAACAATTGTTGATACAGCCAAAGTTAGGGAAAATATTTACTTCTTTGACACAATGCAAGAAAAGAGGATTATCCAGTGAAAGTGATTATATACTGATGACGATGGAAGATTAGTAATGTTGGAAATAATGGACAATAATATGAAAACACTCCTGATCACAATCTATGCCCCGAGTGACAATCAAGAAGAATTTTATAAAAAATTACATATGAAAATAATTGTATCTGGAATATGCTAATATAGTTATGCATGGGAGATTTTAATGGAATTGTAGACAATAAAACTGGACTTACAGCACAGAAAACAATAAAGCAAAACAGTAAGTAAAACCGATATCTTTTTTTAAAATGGTAGATAAAATAAACTTAAAAGATACATGGAGAGAAAGAAATGCTAAAACCAAACAATACACCTTCTACTAAAATAGACATTTATTATGGTCCAGAATAGATATGATATGGATGTCAACAGAATTGTTAACTAATATTCAGAAAATAAATATTGAAACAAGTACTTGGGCAGATCATAAATCCACTGACAATTAAATGGAAAGGACAAAGAAAAAGATCTAGATGGACATTAAAAATA